>PVKP010032598.1:0-25770 GCA_004027715.1 Plecturocebus donacophilus | reverse complement strand
CGCCGGGATCTGTGTGATTTCCCCTGCGGGGACACACTGCGCAGGCTGAAACAGCGGCGCTGAGATTCGTAGCGCTTTTTTGCCTGGGAATCTCCTGGGCTGGCTCCCTGATTCAGTCCCCTTTTTAATCTGCCTTCCCGTAGCTCCACTCGCCAGTTAAAAGGGCACACAGACCAGTGGATTTTGTGCAGAGAACCGCTGCATCGGGGCGCCGGCAAAGCAGCCGCGCCGACCCAAACAGCCACACTGGCGACCCGTGGGGCTGCTCCGCCTGGGGATCTCCTGGTCTGGGGGTAATAAAAATCCGTCTGGAAATGCGGCGTCCACTCACCCTCTGCACTTTCACTGGGAGCTGCAATCCTGAGCTGCTCCTATGCGGCCATCTTGGATCTCCCCCCCTATATATTTCAGAATTCCCTTTTTCTTGTCTTTACTGATGTGGCATTTGTGTATATTATTTTTGTGTTATTTTAACTAAAACCCATATATATGTATGCATATATACATATTTATCTATATATGAAAGCATATGGGTTGATAATTTAATCTTGTTTCTTTTCTTAACCTAAAGGATAAACATAAACTGAGTAAACTAACTGGAGATCCAGTATCAAGATTTTTACTTCCCCTTTCTGTTGTATCCCTTCACTGTTTTGTTTAAATAACTTCTTAAGATTTGGATTGATATTATTCATGATTTTATAAGATTTATACACATTTTTAAGATTAGGTTTATTTCAGTTTCATTGAATATCAAGATATATTAATATCAGTTTTGGAAATTTATTCAATTTTACCAATTTCATAATTTTTACTTCTTTTATACTTTGCTTTCTCTTACTCAAACTTTTAAAAACTTTATAGATTTGTTTATATATATTTTTGAATAATTATTTTCACTAGGAGAATCATTAAATATCTGTTAGTCTTGTGTGTGAAAATGTTTTCCTCTTTCATCAATGAAAATTAAATTTATATAGAATTTTAGGATGAACTTTCTCTCCACCTAAAACTCTTTAAACCATTAACTATTTTCTTGCATTTAATACTTTAAAAGTCTATTGTACAGCCTTGTTTATTGTTTTTTTTTTTTTATTCATTTTCCCCCTTAAATGATTGCAGGCGTTTATCCCCTTTTAAATATCTACTTGGTTCTCTATTGATTTTTTTCCCCGTATACTTTCAATCTGAAAACATACCTCTTTCTTTAGCTAGAAGATTCCTTCCATTATTTCTCTGTGTTCTACTTCTCTCTTCCATTTGCTTTGTTATTCTGATTGAATACCTATTCTATGTTTATTGATTTCGGTAAATCTATACACCATTATTTTGTCTTACTGATCTCTTTCTTTTACTTCTGGATGCAGGGAGAATTTTCAGAGTTTTGCTTATAATCAACACACAAAGCTTGACACACTCAGACCTGCAGTCTTTGAGGTCTGAGTGTGTCAAGCTTTGTGTGTTGACATGATTTCCTCAGACATGGTGGTCTGAACTTTTACTCCAAGGTGCAAAAAAACGAAAGTTAGTTTTGCTTTCTGTAGTTTCATTTTTGCCGTACTGGGGGCCTAATCGCCTGTAGGAAGTAAAAGAGAATGAGCACTGGAGAATACATAATGAGGAGCAGAGGTCTTTTCTATATTCCTGTTATTGTAATATTTATAAATATGTAGTGCACAGCTTTCCCCTTGGAGGACGTTGACATTCACTGGAGCACAAAGGATCTTCACTAATTAGCAGGATGATGCTTCTGGGTCCTCATTTCCACTATACTGCTTTATGCACCATCCTGACGATGAGTGTTATTCTTTCCAATGGTGTGTGGCCACACTCTGCCTTCCTGGCTAGAATTTGTAGGTTTCAGTACTCTGCTCCTAGTGACTCATGGTGTACCTTCTCTTCAAGTATCTACTACACACATCTTGGAGGATTTCTAGGGATAGGCTGAGGACACATACAGACTGGTCTTTGTTTTGTTTTGTTTAGTATAAGTCAGAATTGTTTCAGTAGAAAACATAAGACAATAATTCATAGTCAGACGTAAAAAGGAAAAAAAGATCTTGATTGTTCACGTAACTCAATAGAGGGGCTTCTCAATTTGCCATGAGGTTCTGATAAACCCATTGTAAGTTGAAAATATTGTAAGTCAAAAATGTGCTCAATACATCTATCCTAATGAACATCATACCTTAGCCTAGCCTATCTTAAATGTGCTCCGAATACTTACATTAGCCTGCAATTGGGCAAAATCATTTAACACAAAACCAATTTTATAATAAATTATTGAATATCTTATCTAATTTATTAAATACTATACTGAATGTAAAAGGCAGAATGGTTGTATTGGCACTGTAAGTATAGTTTTTACTGAATAATATCAGTTTTGTATCATTGTAAATTTAAAAAATCGTAAGTCAAACCATTTTAAGTTGAATACTCTAGGCTTAGATTTGACCCCAGGTAAGGCTTGATTCAGAGTTCAAATTATGCCACCGTGAGACATTCCTTGGCTCTGAGATGGGTTCATTTGTAGGCTCAGAATGATATCTCTTGCAAGTTTCAACTTCTGTCATCTCAGTGTTTAGTTTAATGTAAGACAAGGTTCAAATTGAAAATTCTAAAATTGAGCCTCCTTGTTTATGGGTAATCTGATGTGAATGATGGGATTATTTCTGGGCCAATCACTAAAGTCAGTGGTTGGATGAGTGACTGGCTTTCCTTAGTTTAGTCTCCATACCTGGGACTCAACAGTTCAAAGGGAAATTTTTGGCTTTAATCAGAGACAAAGAAGGCATATTTACTAGAAGTGGAGTGAAAACATTCAGGACAAGGGTAACAAACAAACCAACAAATATTCCCAATACATTTGCCCACAGCGAATTTTGGATTATTTGCTTTTTTCTCAATTAATGATGGTATACACAATATTCTCCAAAAATTCATTTCATAATTTCTTCCAAGTTTCTCTATGGAACTTTCTTACTTTTTAGGCACTAATACAGACTATTATTTGTTCCTAGGAGAAAGGCATATATATGGAGGATTAGCTTGTCATCTTTAGTTGAGACAATATAATTCTTATTTATATCCCTTAAAATACACATCACTATGATGGTATCAAATGATTAAAGACTTACCAACACAGATATAATAACAGTTAAAGGTTCATTTGGTTTCATCAGTGACTCCAGAAAAGCACAGTGCTAGGTTTCTCATTAAAGTACAGATTCTTGTAAACTTGACTTTATTAACTGAGTCGAGCTAACCACATATGTTAACATATTTATTTAGTTAAATATTTCAGTGGCTGTTGTATTGCCTATTGCACTAACAATGTCTGTTTAATGACCAAAGATAAAATTGTGGCAGTATATCAACATTGTTATGTCTTTTCCTTAGTCAATGCTCAATTTACCTCAAGCCATATGACTATACTTTATGAAAAAAATAGCATCAGCATTAGTTAATATGGCTAGTTTGCTTAGTCATACTTTGACACCTGATTATTCCTTCTTTCCTCCCAACAAAATATGACCCAGAGCAAAATTTAGTGTTGATCAGATGAGTAAGATATCCCCATAGAAGATGATTTTAACAAATACTATGTTTTCCCTAAGCCAAATTTATTATACTGTATACTTGCTGAAAGCACTTATAATATGGTTCTGGTTGATGCATATGCATATGTTATATTATTATAAGTATGATTCTGTAGGCTTGAATTTGAAAGAGCTGGTCCGGAAGTCACTAATGCAGTGAATTCAACATCAGGGAATGTCTCATAATGAAGAGGAACTTGTAGAAGCACCCATATTTTCACAATACAAAAAGTCCAATATTTGATCTACCTACTATTATACTAAGGAGACTATGAGGGGTAAATGTTTAAAAGTCAGTTTCTGAATTCTTCTGTATATAAACGTGGATTTCTGAACATCAATATGCCTACATTAAGATCTTCATCAAATTAGTTTTATCTTATAAAATATTGTTATGTGATTATAAATGGTAAGTTATTTTAATTCATTATGTATTATAGTAACTAATATAGTTTTTGGCATAAAGAATGATGCACTGATTGCCAAATGTTTTAAGAAACACATTTATTTTACAATGTCATTTTGCAAAGGAGAGGTATCAGGAAATTTCTGCTTTCTTAGAGGATCACTGTTCAAAGAAAGAGGAGGATAAAGTTGGTAGTGTACCAAGCCCAGTGAAAAGAAGGTGCTATGTAGTGTGACAATTCTATCTGGGTCTTCCCTGTCAGGCCACTCCCTTCCCTTCACTTCAGGGAATTAGAGCAGAGGTCCCCAACCCCTGGAACCCATGGCCCATTAGGAACGAGGTCATACAGCAGGAGGTGAGTGGCAGGCAAGCTAGCAAAACTTCATCTGTGTTTACAGCCTCTCTCCATCACTCTCATTATTGCCTGAGCTCTGGCTCCTGTCAGATCAGTGATAGCGTTAGATTCTCATAGGAGCACAAACCTTGTTGTGAACTGCATGTGCAAGGGATCTAGGGTGCATGCTCCTTATGAGAATCTAATGCCTGGTGATCTGCTGTTGTGTCCCATCACCTCCAGATGGGTCCATCTACTTGCAAGAAAACAAGCTCAGGGCTCCCACTGATCCTACATTATGGTGAGTCATATAATTATTTCATTATGTGTTACAATGTAATAATAATAGAAATAAAATGCACGATAGATGTAATGCACTGGAATCATACTGAAAGCATCCCTTCCTTCCCCACTAGTCTATGGAAAAACTGTCTTCTATAAAACTGGCCCCTGGTACCCAAAAGGTTGGGGACTACTGGAGTAGAGGATAAGGTAGAGGAAGGGATCAGCTAGGTAAAACAAAGGCTGCTTTTATAACCTAAAATACATTGCTATTCTGTCTATGTGGTTTTTACCTCTGGAAATAAACAACATTATGAAATGCAAAGTATTACATGATATCTAGTAATTTCTTATGTGGTTGAATTTATAGGCATTCTTTTTATGAAATGAAGTAAAACTTTAAATGCATTGTCACTGTTACTCATTTATATATGCATATATATGTGTGTATTACACTACACTCAAACTAAATTAAAATAACATGGTCTCTATTACCTAGGCACTTCAGCCTTGAAAAATAATTAAATAACAATTTATTAAGGGCCTATTCAATGTCAAGTTTGTTGTGGAATCTGTATTACATTAATTTGAGTAACACAGACAACTGAGCAAGTACCTGAGGTAAATAAACCATGTGCAAGCTTACATTATGCAAGAGTAAAGAAATGAATAAAAATATGTGAACTAGGCTGGGCGTGGTGGCTCCCTGTAATCCTAGCTCTTTGGAAGACCGAGGTGGGCATATTTCCTGAGCTCAGAAGTTCAAGACCAGCCTGGGAAAAACAGTGAAACCCTATCTCGACTAAAATACAAAAAATTAGCCAAGTGTGGCAGCGTGCACCTGTAGTGCCAGCTACTGGGGAGGCTGAGGCAGGAGAATTGCTTGAACCCGGGAAACAGAGATTGCAGTGAGCCAAGATCACACCACTGTACTCCAGCCTGGGTGACAGAGTGAGATTCCGTCTAAAAAAAAAAAAAAAAAAAGAAATGTGGACTATGGACAGTAGAAAAATAAAAAGAAGAAGGTATAGGAACCATATCATTGTCAAAACCTTTTAGAGCTTATCAGAAGTAACCTTATTTATTCCCCTTGTCTCTGTCAAATAAAAAGATAAATAGTAAAATCCAGACAGTAAAAATGACTTGTCCATGATTAAAGAATTGGTCAGTTTTCAGCAAGTGACTATACAAACTCTAAGATCTGTAACAACAACTCTATAAAATAATACCTAATATTTATTGAATTCTTATACTAGGTAGTGCCATGCTATCCAAATTTATCCTCTAATGAACACTAAGACATGAGTAATAGTGAGAATGCCAAGAAAATTGCAGATAGGAGGCAGGACTAATGGGCACATGAACAGGGCAGCATGTGGAGACACATACTGTGAACTTTTGTTCCAAGAAAGACCTCAGGAACATACCAGGAAAGCTGAGAGAATCCACAGACCATTCGAAGGAGGCAGGTTCACCCCTTGAAGCAGCTGAAAAACTGAATGCCCAAGGTGTGATGCGGGGGATGCCTACCCCTGAACGCACATCTTCACTGGGGAAACTGGAGGTCCAGATCCCGGGAAAAGAACGAGACCTTACCTGAAGTAGAGATAAATTTAGAGAGCTGAACAAAATACAGGGGGAGGGGAAGCACCGGGAATAGCCCTCTGGGTACTCTTAGCCCCCAGGAAAGCCACTTCTGACTTTGTCTCACAGGATTCTTTGGGGTGGGCTACCAGTGGAACTGGGGAAAGACCACAGGGAGAAGAAAACTTCCAGCAGAATTTTGTAACAAAGTTACTAAGGTTCCTGGACAGATTCTCAGAGAGGTGGGTGAACCGGGAGTGCAGACACCAGCACAAAAGCCACAGAAGCCATGGCAGCCAGGGACACTGAAACCTGAAAACCCTGCTTGTTTTCTCAGCAGGGAGGCTTGTAGCCTGGGATAAGTTCTCAGCCATGCTCACCAGCTGCCTGGAAATCAACTCAGTGCTGTTTGTGGGGGCATGGTGGAAGTGAGCCTGGCTTTTCAGGCGTGGGAGCTGGGTAAGGCCCATCACTGGGGGCTTTCCCCTACTTCCTTAGTGACCTTTATGAAGCTGCTGAGGCAGCCATTATCCCACTGGGAACATAACTCCATTGGCCTGAGAAAAACACCCCAAACCCCACGGTGGCCACAGCAAGATCTGCACAAGGAGAGTCTGAGCTCAGACCCCATGACCCACAGTACTCACAGCAAGCCCTGCCTAACCCTGCCCCAACCTGATGGTCTTTCTCTACCTGCCTCTTAGCTGAAGACAAAGGGCACAATCTCTTGGGAGCTCGATAGCCCTACCCACCACCTGAGAAACCAAAATACTTATCTAGGTGACCTTAGGGCAAGCTTGTATTCTCCTGATACTACCACAGCTGAAGCTATCTTGAAAGTGCCACCTCCTCCTAGCCAGAGGGCAACTGACACAAAACCAGCACACTAAACAAAACTACAACCAAGGACTCTTGCAGAGTCCACTTCATTCCCCTGCTACCTCCACCAGAGCAGGTGCTGGTATCCACAACTGACAGACTTGAAGATGGATCACAACACAGGACTCTGCAGAAACCCCCCAGTGCCAGCTTGAAGCCTGGTAGCTCTGCTGGGTGGTTAGACTCAGAGGGGAAATAACAACCCCTGCAGTTTGACTCTCAAGAAGCCCCATTGCTAGGGGAAGTTGGGGAGCACCACATCAAGGGAACCCCCTATGGGACAAAAGAATCTGATCAGCAGTCCTTGAGCCCCAGATCTTCCCTTTGATATAGTCTATCAAAATTAGAAGGAACCAGAAAAACAATTCTGGTAATATGACAAAACAAGGTTCCATAACATTCCCAAAAGTTCAAAAGCAGTGGATCCAAACCAGAACAAAATATCTCTAAATTGCTAGAAAAAGAATTTAGAAGATTGGTTATTACGCTAATCAGGAAGGTGCCAGAGAAAGGTGAAGTCCACTTAGAGAAATCAAAAACGTGATGCAGGATACGAAAGGAAAAATCTTCAGTGAAATAGATAGCATAACTAAAAAACCAGTCACAACTTCTGGAAATGAGGGACACACATAGAGAAATGAAAAATGCAGGCCAGGTGCGGTGGCTCATACCTGTAATCCTAGCACTTTGGGAGGCCAAGGCAGGTGGATTGCCTAAGCTCAGGAATTCAAGACCAGCCTGAGGAATACAGTGAAACCCTGTCTCTACTAAAAATACAAAAAATTAGCCTGACTTGGTGGGATGCCTGAAATCCCAGCTCCTTGGGAGGCTGAGACAGGAGAATCACTTTAACCCGGGAGGCAGAGGTTGCAGTGAGCTAAGATCATGCCATTTCACTCCAGCCTGAATGATAGAGTAAGACTCCCTCTCAAAAAAAAAAAAAAAAAAAAAAAAAAAAAAAAAAAAAAAAAAAAAAAAAAAAAAAAAAAAAAAAAAGAAAAAGAAAAAAAGAAAAGAAAAGAAAAAGAAATGAAAAAATGCACTGGAAAGTTTCAGCAATAAAATTGAACAAGTAGAAGAAAGAATTTCAGAGCTTGAAGATGAGTCTTTTAGTTAACCCACCCCAGCAAGGACAAAGTAAAAAGAGCAACAACAACAACAAAAATTAACGAAGCTTCCAGGAATTTTGTCATTATGTTAAATTACCAAACATAAGAATAATTGGCATTCTCAAGGAAGAAGAGAAATCTTCAAGTTTGGAAGATATATTTGAGAGAGTAATTAAGGAAAACTTTCCTGGCCTTGCTAGAGACCTAGACATTCAAATACAAGAAGCAATAAGCCCAAAGAACTCCAGGAAATTCATGGCAAAATGATCATCGCCTAGGCACATAGTTACCATGTTATCTAAAGTCATGTCAGAGGAAAGAATCTTTAAGAGCTGTAAGGCAAAGCATCAGGAAATGTATAAAGGAAAACCTGTCAGATTAACAGCATATTTCTTAGCAGGAATCCTACAAGCTAGAAGAAATTGGGGCCCTATTTTCAACCTCCTTAAACAAAACAATTTTCAGTCAAGAATTTTGTATCCAGGTAAACTAAATTTCATAAATGAAGAAAATATACAGTCTTTTTCAAACAAACAAATGCTGACAATTCACCACTCCCAAGCCAGCACTATAAGAACTGCTGAAAGGGGCTCAAATCTTGAAACAAATTATCAAAATACACCAAAATAGAAGCTTCTTAAAGCATAAACCTTACAGGACCTGTAAAATAATAGCACAATTTAAAAAAAGGTATTCAGACAACAACTAGCACAACAAATAGAACAATACCTCACATCTGAATACTAACATTGAATATTCGTAGCCTAAATGCTCCATGTAAAAGACAAGAAAATGGCACAGTGGATATGAATTCACCAACCCAGTTTCTCCTGTCTGCCAGAGACTCACCTAACACAGAAGAAATTATATAAACTTAAGGTAAAAGGGTGGAAAAATGTATTTTATGGAAATGGAAACCAAAACCAAGCAGGAGTAGCTATTCTTACATCAGACAAAACAGGCTTTAAAGCAACAACTGTTTAAAAAGACAAATAGAGATATATTATGATAAAAGGATTAGTCCAAAAGGAAAAGATCACAATCCTAAATATATATGCACCTAACACTGGAGCTCTTAAATTTATAAAACAATTACTACTAGGCCTAAGAAATGAGAGAGATGTCAATGCAATAATAGTGGGGTACATCAGTGCTCCACTGACAGCACTAGACGGGTTATCAAGACAGAAAGTCAACAAAAACAATGGACTTAAACTATACCCAAGAACAAATGGACTTAAGAGATATTTACAGAACATCCTACCCAATAATGGCAGAATATTCTGTCTACTCATGAGAACATGGAACATTCTCCAAGATAAGCCATATAATAGGCCACAAAACAAGTCTAAATCAAAAACGTGATGCAGGATATGAAAGGAAAAATATTCAGTGAAATAGATAGCATAGATAAAAAACCAATCACAACTTCTGGAAATGAGAGACACACTTAGGGAAGTGAAAAATGCAGGCTGGGTGCATTTTTTAAATTAAGGAAAATCAAAATTATATCATGTACTCTCTCAAACCACAGGAATAAAATTGGAAATCAACTCCAAAAGGAATCCTCAGAACAATGCAAATATATGGAAATTAAACAAACTGCCCCTGAATGATCATTGGATCAACAATGTAATCAAGATGGAAATTAAAAAGTTTTTTGAATTTAATGATAATAGTGACACAACCTTTCTAAACCTATCGGATATAGCAAAAGCATTGTTAAAAGGAAAGTTCATAGTATTATGCCTACATTGAAAAGTCCAAAAGGGCACACATTGGCGACCTCAACTCAGACCTCAAGGAAATAGAGAAACAAGAACAAACCAAACCCAAATCCAGCAGAATAAAATAAATAAAAAGATCAGAGCATAACTAAAGGAAATTGAAACGAGAAAATAATACAAAAGATTAATATAACAAAAAGCTAGTTCTTTTGAAGAGATAAACAAAGTTGATAAACCATTAGCAATATTAACTCAGAAAAATAGAGAAGATCCAAATAAGCTGAATGAGAAGCAAAATAGGAGATATTACAACTGATATTACAGAAATACAAAAGATCATTCAAGGACACCTTTATGCACACAAACTAGAAAACCTAGAGAAGATGGATAAATTCCTGGAAACATACAACCCTCCTAGGTTAAACCAGGAAGAAATAGAAATCCTGAACCAACCAATAGCAAGCAGTGAGATTGAAATGGCAATTAAAAATTTGCCAAGAAAAATCCAGGACCAGAATGATTCACAGCTGAATTCTATCAGACATTCAAAGAAGAATTGGTAGCAATCCTATTGACAGTATTCCAAAAGATAAAGAGGGAATCCTCCCTAAATCACCCCATGAAGACAGTACCACCCTAATACCAAAACCAGGAAAGGACATAAAAAAAGAAAACCACAGATCAATATCCTCGATGAACATAGATGCAATAATCCTCAACCAAATTCTAGCTAATCTAATCCAACTGCTTATAAAAAAAAATCCATCATAATCAAACGGATTTCATAGAAGGGATGCAAGGATGATTTAACATATGTGAGTTGATAAATGTGATACACTGTATAAACAAAACTAAAAATAAAAATCATATGATCATCTCAATAGATGCAGAAAAAGCATTTGACAAAATCCAGTATCCGTTTATGAGTAAAACTCTCAACAAAATCAGCCCAGAAGGGACATACCTTAAGGTAATAAAAGCCATCCCTGACAAACCCACAGCCAACATTACACTGAATGGGAGAAGTTGAAAGCATTCTCCCTGAGAACTGAAACAAGACTAGGATGCCCACTTTCTTCACTTCTATTCAACATGGTACTAGAAGTCCTTCCCAGAGCTACCAGGCAAGATAAAGAAATAAAGGGCATCCAAATCAGTAAAGCAGAAGTCAAACTGTTGCTGTTTGCTGATGATATGATTGTATACCTAGAAAACCCTAAAGACTCATCCAAAAAGCTCCTAGAACTGGTAAGTGAATTCAGTAAAGTTTCAGGATATAAAATTAGTGCACACAAATCAATAGCACTGCTATACACCAACAACCACCAAGAATGAAATAAAATATTCAAACCCTTACGCAATAGCCACTGAAACAAACAAAACAGACAAACAAAAAACCTTAGGAATATACCTAACCAAAGAGGTGAAAGAACTCTACAGTGAAAACTACAAAACACAGCTGAAAGAAATCATAGACAACACTAACAAATGGAAACATATCCCATGCTCATGGATGGGTAGAATCAATATTGTTAAAATGACCATACTGCCAAAAGCAATCTACAAATTCATTGCAATTCCCATCCAAAATACCACCATCATTCATCACAGAACTAGAAAACACAATTCTAAAGTTTATATGGAGTCGAAAAAGAGCTTGCAGAGCCAAAGCAAGACTAAGCAAAAGGAACAAATCTGGAGGTATCACATTACCCAAGTTCACACTATATTCAAACAGCACATTACTGACATAAAAATGGGCATGTAAACCAATGGAACAAAATAGAGAACCCAGAGATAAACCCAAATACTTACACCAATGTGATCTTTGACAAAGTAAACAAAAACATAAAGTGGGGCAAGTACACCCTATTCAACAAGAGCTGCTGGGATCATTGGCAGGCCACATGGAGAAGAATGAAACTGGATCCTCAGCTTTCAACTTACACAAAAATCAATTCGAGATGGATAGAAGACTTAAATCTAAGACCTTAAACCATAAAAATTCTGGAAGATAATATTGGAAAAATCCTTCTAGACATTGGCTTAGGCAAAGAGTTTATTAGCAAGAACCCAAAAGCAAATGAAACAAAAACAAAGATAAATAGCTGGAACTTAATTAAACTAAAAAGCTTCTGCACAGCAAAAGAAATAATCAGCAGAGTTAACCAACAACACATAGACTGAGAGGAAATATTTGCAAACTATGCATCCGACAAAGGATTAATATCCGGAATCTAGAAGAAATCACACAAATCATCAAGAAAAAAACAATCCTATCAAAAAGTCAGCTAAGTACATCAACACACAATTCTCAAAAGAGGATATGCAAATGGCCAACAAACATGAAAAAATACTCAACATCATGAATTATCAGGGAAAAGCAACTCAAAACTACCATGTGATACCACCTTATTCCTGCAAGAATGGCCTTAATCCAAAAATTTAAAGAAAAAAAGAAATATATATATATATGTTAATGTGGATGTGTTGAAAGAGGAACACTTTTACACTGCTGGTGGAAATGTAAACCAGTACAACCTCTATAGAAAACAATATGGAGATTCCTTACAGAACTAAAAAAAAGTAGATCTACCATTTGATCCAGCAATCCCTCTACTGAGTATCTAACCAGAAGAAAAGAAGTGATTATATGAAAAAGGTACTTGAACACGCATGTTTATAGCAGCACAATTCACAATTGCAAAAATATGGAACCAGCTCAAATGCCCATCAATCAATGAGTGGATAATGAAAATGTGTTATATATATATACACACACATATATATGTATATACACGCACACCATGGAATACTACTCGGTTATAAAAAGGAACAAAATAATGGCATTTGCAGCAACTCAGATGGAATTGGAGACCATTATTCTAAGTGAAGTAACTCAGTAATGGAAAACCAAACATCGTATATCCGTGGGAGCTAAGTTATGAGGATGCAAAGGAATAAGAAGATACAATGGACTTTGTGGACTCAGGGGAAAGGGTGGGGAGGGTTGAGGAATAAAGGAATACACTTTAGGTATAGTGTACACAGTATATCAAAACACTTATGTGGTATATATTAAATAAATGCAATAAAACAGTGCAAAAAGTAAAGAAGCATTATTCAGGTCAGAAAATGGAAAATTGACAGCACCTCCAGAAGACCCCTCCCAATCAGTACACTTGCTTCCAAGAAAGCACTATCTTAACATTATGTTCACTTTCCTGCTTTTCTTTGGAGTGTGAACACCTTATTTTTGTTTCTCAGTGATGGGTTTGTAAATGTATCTTTGTTATTTTAGGTGGCTATGTAAAGTCATTTTCAATGCTTTATTTGTCTAGTATAGCAACATATCACAATTTAATTATGCATTCTTCTGTTGTAGACATTTAGTTTGTTACTTTTGCTAAACAAATAACATACATGCATTCATATATTTCTGTTATGTATATACTGAGGACTGAAATCACTCAGTCATAGCATATGTGAAGCTTCAACATTAGTAGATAATATCAAACTGATTTCCAGATTTATGAAAATGTACACTCCCACCAATAAAGTATGAGAGATTTCTAGTTAACTTTTTTGCCAAAACTTGGTGGCGACAGTCTTACTCTATTTTAGCCACCCTAATGTGATCATACATAGCAGTATCTGGGATTTTAATTTGTGTATTCTTATGAGTAATGAGGTTGAGAAATTTTTCATATATTTGTTGGCACCTTTGATGCTCTCTTTTGAATATGCCCACTCAAGTTTACTGATGTCTCAGTTATTACTGGTCTTTCCTTCATATGTAAATTTCTGAATCAGATTGTCAGGTTTCAGGAGAACGAACATAAGTAAATAAATATATAAATAAATAATACAATCTCTTGAATTCTGTATTGGGATATAATTAAAAGTGTAGCTTAGGTAGGAAAGAAATTATAACTTTTTAATATTGAGTTATATTATACTACTTCATAGAGTCCTCTTAAATTTTTATCTAACTAGTGTTTTGTAGTTTTCTATATAAAGGTCTTAAACATTTTCTTAAAAAATGTTTATTCCTAGTTGATATTTTTGATGCTACTGTAAATGGTATCATTTTACATTATTATCTAAATATATTTTTGCTTTTATATGGAAATATAATTAAATTTGTATATTAACTTTGTATCTTGCACATTTGCTGCATCACATAGTCTAACAATTGTTTTGTAGATTATTTTGCATCTTCCATGTATATAAATAAGCATGTCATATGTAAGTATGACAATTTCTTTTCTTCCTTTTCAGTTCTTAAATTTTTTGCCTTATTCTTCTAGCTAAGACCTCCAGTATAATGTTGAGTAGACATAATAAACATCTATAAATTATTGTGATCTAAAAACTTTCAACCCAACACTTTGTTATTTCTGTTTTATTCAGATGTGATTTGTTAGTTTTAGAAACTTCTACTTTCCTCCTATCAGAGGGTGAAGAGAGGGAGAAGAGGATCAGGAAAAAAAATTCATGGGTACTAGGCTTAATACCTGGGTAATGAAATAATCTGTACAACAAATCCTCATCACACAAGTTTACCATATAAGAAACCTGGACCTGTATATCTGAACTTAAAGTAAAAGTTAACTAAAAAAGTTCTACATTCTTCATTTTCTTTTTTTTTCTAAGATTGTTTAACTATAAATGGGTATTGAATATTATCTATGTTTTATATGCATTTGTTGAGATCATCACAGATTTATTCCTTTTTAATATCTTACATTTATTGATTTTCAAATGTTAAACCAATTTCCTTTCCCAGAATGCACCAAATTTGTTCATGGTGGATAATTCCTTAAATATATATGTGTGTGAGTATATATATATATATATATATATATATATATAAAATACACATATACACACACAAATGTGTGTGTGTGTGTGTGTGTGTGTGTGTGTGTGTATTTTAAAATGTATTTAACCTTTTATTTTCTTCTTTGGGCTTTTAATTATATGTTTGTGTATAAAATTAATGTATTGTTTCATTTTTGTAATGTCCTTGTCCTGTTTGTTACCAAGGTTATATTACAACTTAAGAAAGGTTAGAAAGTTTTCTAGACTTTGAAAGAGTATGTGTAATATTGGTCACATTTCCATTTTAAATGTTTAGTAGAATTTACTACTGATGCCACGCAGGGCTAGGGTTTTGTTTTGGAGGTTTTATATTATGAATTCAATTTATTTAATAGCTTAAGTCTATCTTATTTTCTATTTTTTCCTACTGGCAGTATTGGTAACTTGGGTCTTTATAGAATTTTATGTATTTCTTAAAAAAATGCAGTATTTGCATAAAAGTTTTTTAAAATAATATCTCCTTCACTTTTGATCAGTCTTTAATTGTCCTTACTCGGAATTTAACAGTTTTATTAATCTTATCAAATAATCAACTTTAACATTTGTTGTTGTTTCTAAGATTGTACTCTATTGTATTAATTTTCTGTTCTTCTATTATTTCTTTCCTTCTTTCTTATAATTCGATTTTCTTTTTTTAAATCCTTTAAATAAATCATTCAATTTCAGTTTATCTTATTTGCTAACATATGCATGTATACTAAAAAGATACTCCATCTAAGTATAGCTTTAACTGCATGTCACAAGTTTTGATTTGTAATATTATCATTTTTATTAGTACATAATATTTCCTAATTTTTCTCATAATTTTACCTTGCACTAATAGATTATTAAAAAGTAGATGCTTTTCTTTTTGGTTAGAAGTTCCGAGTTTAATTACACCATGATCACTGGATCAATTTTTTAAAATGTTCTGTATTTTTAAGTTCTGAAAATTTAGTGCTTATATGAATCTTGGTAACTTATCATTAAAATCCTTTTTGTCTTACAGTCTAAAATTTATATTATGGCTTTGTCAGCATTTTTCTTGTATTTTTCTTATGAAAAATATATTGTATCTTTTTACTTTTAACATTTTCATACAGAGTAATATGACTATAGAGTAGAGTTTTGATTTCTTTTCTTCTTTTTTTTTTTTTTTGAGATGGAGTCTTGCTCTGTAGCCCAGGCCACAGTGCAGGGGTGCGATCTTGGCTCATTGCAGCCTCCATCTCCTGGGTTCCAGTGATTCTTCTGCTCCAGCCTCCAGAATAGCTGGGATTACAGGCACAAGTCACCATGCCCAGCTAATTTTTGTATTTTCAGTAGAAATGGGAATTCTCAAATTGTACCTTTTATTGACTCTCCATCTGTAAAGATCAGAGGACACTTTTATAGCTTTCTTTTAACCATATTTGAAAATCTTTGTCTTTTAAATATTCTATTTAATTCATTCATATTTAATGTAAATATTGATGCATTTGGATTTTAATAAACCATAATTTTATATTTGTTTCTTCTCTTTGTAGCTTGTTTTTATTGATTTTTTAAATTAAATTTTTATTCTGTTTCCTTCTATTACTGTAAGGTTATACTCATAACTTTATTAGTTATGCTGGGGCCCATAAAATGATATTCCAAAGTCCTCAGAAGCAGCCTGAGAAACAAAATCTTTCTCTGACCTTCTCCTGCCCTCCTACCTCTCACTTTTCTTTCTCCCCTGAGGCAAGCCATAGAAACTAGAATCCAGCTTTCCCCAAGGTAGTTCATAGGAATCAGAAGCCCCCCAACCCACAAAGCCAGTCATAAAACTTCAAATATGACTCTAACCTTTCACTGCTTTTCTCTCTAGGAGCCAGCCATAAAGAAATTCTCTGACATACCCTTGTCTGTTAGTAGGTCCTAAGACCCTCATTCCAGAGGGATCTTGCCCTATGCCTGAGAGAAAAAAATAGTGCTACACAGAGAGGTAAAAAGGAATGTGAACAGACAAGCCTTGCTAGGTTTCCTCCATTCAGTCTATCAACATTAGATGACAGCCTTTTTATCCAATCACATTTCTTTTTTCTTTTTTTCTTTGAGACAGAGTCTCGCTCTGTCACCCAGGCTGGAGTACAATGGCATGATCTGGACTCACTGCAACCTCCTCTCTGGTTCAAGCAATTCTCCTGCCCAGCCTCCTGAGTAGCTGGGATTACAGGCACCCGCCACCATACCCAGCTTGTCCAATCACACTTCTACCTGGTCGTCCATTCATCATGGAAGCTAAGCATGAAAAATGAGTAGTTTTTCCTTTATCTTTGAGTCTTCATTTTTCAAGTCTCTCATGTCATGTAAAACTTTGATTGAACAAATCTGTTCTGCTTTTCTCTTTTAAATCTCTCTTTTGTTGCAGAGTGCTGGCCATGATTCTTTTAATGGGGAAAAAACGTATCTCACCCTTTCCATCCCCTTCCATTTCCTATAAAAATTACCACACGGCTATTCTACATGGCAAAGTCTAAGACTGATATTTTTCTAAAGATAGTGCCAAGACCTTAGAATACATGAAATCCACTTGCATTACATGGTAGCCTTGACATGTATTTTAAGTGAACACACACACACACAAACACACACACACATATGTATGTATATATATTCTTTCAACTTTTAAGTTCAGTGGTATATGTGCAGAATGTGCAGGTTCATTACATAGGTGAACATGTACCATAGGGCCTTGCAGCACAGGTCATCTCATCATGTAGGTACTAAACTCAGCATCCATTAGCTTTTTTCCCTGATGCCCTCCCCTGCTCCCCTGACAGGTCTCAGTGTGTGTTCTCTACCATGTGTCCTTGTGTTCTCCTCATTTAGGTCCTACTTACAAGGTGAGAACATGCAGTATTTGTTTTTCTGTTTCTGCTTTAGTTTGCTGAGGATAAAAGCTTCCAGCTCCATCCACATCCCTGCAAAGGACATGATCTTGTTCCTTTTCATTGCTGTGCAGTATTCCATGGTGAATATGTACCACAGTTTTTTATTCAGTCTAACATTGATAGGCCTTTACACTGATTGCATGTCTTTGCTGTTGTGAATAGAGCTGAAGTGAACATATGCATGCATGTGTCCTTATAGTAGAATGATTTATATTCCTTTGGGTATATATCCAATAATGGGCTTGTGGGGTCAAATATTATTTCTGCCTCTAGGTCTTTGAGGAATTTCCACTCTGCCTTTCACAATGGTTGAATTAATTTACACTCTCATCAATGGTGTAAAAGTATTCCTTTTTCTCTTCAACCTTGCCAGTATCTATTGTTTTTTGACTTTTTAGTAATAGTTGTACTGAGTGGTATAAGATAATATCTCATAGTAGTTTTGATTTGCATTTTGCTAATGGTCAGTGATGCTGAGCTTTTTTTCATATGTTTGTTGGCCACATGTGTATTTTTTTTTTTTCAGAAGTATCTGTTCATGTACTTTGCCCACTTTTTAATTAGGCTGTTTGATTTTTTTCTTGTAAATTTGTTGAAGTTCTTTGTAGACTCTGGATATTAGACCTTTGTCAGATTGATAAATTGCAAAATTTTCTCTCATTCTGTTGGTTGTCTGTTTACTCTGATGATACTTTATTTTGCTGTGCAGGAGCTCTTTAGTTTAATTAGATCTCATTTGTCAATTTTTGCTTTTGTTGTAATTGCTTTTGGCATTTTTGTCATGAAATATTTGCTCATGTCCTGAATGATATTGCCTATATTTTCTTCTAGAGTTTTTATAGTTTTGGGTTTCACATTTAAGTCTTCGATCAATCTGGAGTTAATTTCTGTATATGGTGTAAGAAAAGGATCCAGTTTTGATTTTCTGCATATGACCAGCCAGCACTCCTAGAACCATTTATTAAATAGAAATTCCTTTTCCATTGCTTGTTTTTGTCAAATTTGTCGAAGATCAGATAGTTGCAGTTGTTTGGTCTTATTTCTGAGTTCTCCAGTCTGTTCCATTGGTCTACGTGTCTGTTCTGTACCAGTACCATGCTGTTTTGGTTGTTGCAGGCTTGTTTGAAGTCGGGTAGTGTGATGAGTCCAACTTTGTTCTTTTTGCTTAGGACTGTCTTGGCTATATGGGCTCTTTTTTGGTTCCGTATACATTTTAAAATTGTTTTCTGTAATTCTGTGAAGAATATCATTGGTAGTTTAATGGGAATAGCATTTAATCTATAAATTACTTTGGATAGTATGGCCATTTTCCCGATATTGATTCTTACTATTCATGAGCATGGATTGTTTCTCCATTTGTTTGTATCCTCTCGAATTTCTTTGAGCAACGGTTTGTTGCTCTCCTTGAAGAGATCCTTCACTTATCTTGTAAGCTGTATTCCTCAGTATTTTGTTCTTTCTGCAGCAATTGTAAACGGAAGTTCGTTCGTGATTTGGCTTTCTGCTTGCCTGATGTTGGTGTATAGATATGCTAGCAATTTTCACACATTGATTTTATATCCTGAGCTTTTGCTGAATTTGCTTATCAACTTAGGAAGCTTTAAGTGTAAGAAGATTTTGGGCTGAGGCAATGGAGTTTTCTAGATATAGGATCATGTCAACTGCAAGCAAAGATATTTGACTTCTTCTCTCATATTTGAATATGCCTTATTTCTTTCTCTAGCCTGAGCACCCTGGCCAGAACTTCCAATACTATGTTGATTAGGAGTGAAGAAAAGAGCGCATCCTTGTTTTGTGCTGGTTTTCAAGGGCAATGCCTCCAGTTTTTGCTCATTCAGTATAATATTGACTGTGATGTGTCATTTATGGCTCTCATTATTTTGAGATATGTTCTTTCAATATCTAGTTTACTGAGGAATTTTTTTTTTAACATGAAGGACTAGAATTTTATCAAAGGCCTTTTCTGCATCTATTGAGACAATTATGGATTTTTTGTTTTTAGTTCTGTTCATGTGATGAACATCATTTATTGATTCACGTATGTTGTACCAACCTTCGATCCCGGGGATGAAGTCAGCTTAATCATGGGGTATAACCATTTTGCTGTGCTGCTGGATTTGGTTCTAAGTATTTTATTGAGAATTTTTTCATTGATTTTCATCAAGGATATTGGCCTGAAGCTTGTTGTTGTTGTTGTTGTTGTATTACCTCCAGGTTTTGATATCAAGATGATGCTGGCATTATAGAGTGAGTTAGGAAGGAGTCCCTTCTTTTTAATTTTTTTGGAATAGTTTCAGTAGAAATGGCACGAGCTCATCTTTGTACCTCCAGTAGAATTCAGCTGTGAATCTGTCTGGTCCTGGGCTGTTTGGTTGGTAGGCCTGCCACAGATCTTTCTATTGGTCTATTCAGGGTTTCAATTTCTTCCTAATTCATTCTTGGGTTGGGTATATGTGTCTAGGAATGTATTCATTTCTTCTAGATTTTCTAGTTTATGTGCATAGAGTTATTTATAGTATTCTCTGATGGTTGGTTGTTTTTCTGTAGGGTTGGTGGTGGTATCTTCCTTATCATTTCTGATTGTGTTTATTTTCTTCTTCATTTTCTTCTTTATTAGTCTAGCTAGTGGTATCTATCCATTTTATTAATTTTTTCAAAAAACAGCTCCTGGATTCACTGATTTTTTGAAGGGTTTTTATGTCTCTATTTCCTTCAATTCAGCTCTGATTTTAGTTATTTCTTGCCTTCTGATAGCATTGGGATTTGTTTGCTCTTGGTTCTCTAGTTCTTTTAGTTGAGATATTAGGTTGTTAACTTGAAATCTTTCTAAGTTTTTGATGTGAGCAGTTAGTGCTGTAAATTTCACTCTTAACACTGCTTTAGCTGTATCCCAGAGATTCTGGTATGTTGTCTCTTTATTCTCATTAGTTTCATAGAACTTCTTGGTTTCTGTCTTAATTTCATTATTTATCCAAGAGTCATTCAGTAGCAGTTTGTTCAATTTCCATGTAGTTGTGTGGTTTTGAGTGAATTACTTAATCTTGAGTTCTAATTTGACTGCCCTGTGGTCTGGAGGCTGTTACGATTTCCCCAGTTCTTTTGCCTTTGCTGAGAAATGTTTTACTTCTGATTATGTGATCAATTTTAGAGTAAGTACCATGTGGCAATGAGAAGAATGTGTATTCTGTTGAATTTAGGGGGAGAGTTCTTTAAATATCTATCAGGTCTACATGATCCAGAACTGAGTTCAGGTCCTAAATATCTTTGTTAATTTTCTGTCTTCATGATGTGTCAGTATTGACAGTGGGGTGATAAAGTCTCTCACTATTATTGTGTGGGAGTCTGTCTCATTGTAGGTCTCTAAGAAGTAGCTTTATGAATCTGGGTGCTTCTGTACTGGGTGCACATATATTTAGGATAGTTAGCTCTTCTTCTTGAGTTGAACCCTTTACCATTATGTAATGCCCTTCTTCATCTTTTTTGATCTTTGTTGGTTTAAAGTATGTTTTGTCAGAAACTAAGATTGCAACTTCTGCTTTGTTTTCTGATTTCCATTTACTTGATAAATTTTCCTCCATCCCTTTATATTGAGCCTACATGTGTCTTTGTACTTGAGATGGGTCTCTTAAAGACAGCATACTGATGGGTCTTAACTTTTTATGAAGCTTGGCATTCTATGTCTTTTAATTGGGGCATTTTGGTAATTAATATTTAATGTTAGTATTGTTATGTTTGGATTTGATCCTGTCATCATGATGCTATGTGGTTATTTTGCAGACTTATTTATATGGTTGCTTCATGGTATCAGTGGTTGGTGTATTTCAGTGTGTTTTTGTAGTGACTGATAACAGTTGTTTCTTTCCATATTTAGTGCTTCCTCAGGAGCCCTGGAAAGCTAGGCCTGGTGGTGACAAATTCCCTTGAATTCACTTTTCTGAAAAGGATTTTATTTCTCCTTCACTTATGAAACTTATTTTGACTGGATATGAAATTATGGGTTGAAAATTCTTTTCTTTAGGAATGTTGAATATTGGCCCTCAGTCTCTTCTGGCTTGTAAGGGTTTTGCTGAGAGGTCTGCTATTAGTCTGATGACTTTCTCTTTGTAGGTAATCTGGCCTATCTCTCTGGGTGCCCTTAATGTTTTTTCTTTTATTTCAACCTTGGAGAATCTGATGATTATGTATCTTGGGGTTGATCTTCTTGTGGAGTATCTTACAGGGGTTCTTTGGATTTTCTGAATTTGAATATTGGCTTGTCTTGCTAGGTTGGAGACATTCTCCTGGATGACATCCTGAAGTATGTTTTCCTACTTGGGTCTATTCTCCCTGTCTCTTTTAGGTACTCCAATCAGTTGTAGGTTTGGTCTCTGTATATAAACTCATATTTATTAGAGGTTTTATTCATATCTTTGTATGCTTTTTTCTTTGTTCTTATCTTCCTATCTTATTTCAGAAAGATAGTTTCAAGCTCTGAGATTCTTTCTTCTGCTTGGTCTATTCTGCTGTTGATACTTGTGATGCATGGTGAAGTTCTTGTGTTGCACTTTTCCATCAGGTCAGTTATGTTCCTATCTAAACTGGCTATTCTGGTTATCAGCTTCTGTATTTTTACATCATTATTCTTAGCTTGTTTGCATTGGGTTACAACATGCTTCTTTAGCTCAGTGAAGATTGCTATTACCTACCTTCTGAAGCCTACTTCTGTCTCTTTGGCCATCTCAGCCTCAGTCCAGTTCTGTGCCATTGCTGGAGAGGTATTGCAGTCATTTGGAGGAGAAGAGGCCCTCTGCCTCTTTGAGTGTTCAGCATTTTTGCATTGATTATTTGTTATCTTTGTGGGTTTATTTACATTCAATCTTTAAGGTTGCTCACTTTTGAATGAGGTTTTTGTGAGGTCCTTTAACATTGATGTTGTTGTCTTCTGTTTGTTTATTTTTCTTTTAGCAGTCAGGCCACTCTATCCTAGGGCTGCTGCAGTTTGCTAGGGGTCCACTCCAGGTATCAGTTGCCTTGTTTTCCCCCATATCTGGAGGTATCAGTAGTGAAGGCTGCAGAACAGCAAATATGGCAGCCAGCTCCTTCTTCTGAAAGTTCCGATCTGGCGGGAGAGGGTACTGACCTTTTGCTAGCCCACATATGCCTTTAGAAGCACACTAGAGACCACCATTGGGAGGTTTCATCCAGTCAGGAGGAACAAGATCAGGAAACTGCTCAAAGAATCAGTCTGGCTGCTTTTTGGTAGAGCAGGTGTGCTACATTGTGGAGAGATCCTTCCTCCTTTGGACCACTTGTATTTTCCATAGCTGGCAGGCTAGAGTGGCTGAGTTGACCAAACCACAGAGATAGCAGTCACTCTCCCTCCAGGAACTCCATCCCTGGGAGAAATCATAGCTCTATCTGTAGAACCCTGGCTGGAGTGGCTGAAGCTACTGCAGGGAGGACCTGCCTAGTGAGGAAAACTGAATTTGGCTCCTGCTTATAAAAGGAGTCTGGCTACAACCTAGCAAGGCAGCTATGCTGCATTGTGAGGGACCCTTCCTTGACTAGACTGTCTATATCCTCTGCAACTGGCAGGATGGTGGCCGCCCCTCCCCACCAGAAGTTCCATCCAAGGGAGACATCAGAGTTCTGTCCATAGAACCCTTGCCGGAGTGGCTGAAGCCCCTGCAGAGAGGTGCCACCCAGTGAGGAGGAGTAGACTGGGGTCCTGCTTAAGAAGCAGTCTGGCCACAATCTGGCAAGGCAGTTGTGTTGCATTATGGGGGACCCTTCCTTATCTGGACCATTTGTATTCTCCACGATCGGCAGGCTGGAACAGCTGAATCTACTGAACGGTAGAGATGGTGGCTGCCTCTTCCCCCAGGAACTGGGATTCATCTCAGGCAGACCCTAGCAGACTTGCTGCTGTTGGCTGGCTGAGATTCCAAGCCAGTTGATCTTAACTTGTGAGGTACCATGGAAATGAGTCCTGCAGAATGATGCTGCCTGCTCCCTGGCTTCAGCCCTCTTCTAGGTATATGTACAGATGAATTTCCTGCCTTGCTGGGGATCCCAAAGTCGAGTGTGTAAAACTACTGGGTCTTTGTGTATGCCTGAGTGGCAGCTCTGCTGAGACTCCATACAGCTCTGTGTATCAGATTCAAGGCCCTAAGGATCTTGGCTTAAGAGGGGATTTCCTAATCCACTGGTCGCAAAGATTCATGGGAAAAGTGTGGTTTCCTGGGCTGGGTCTCAAATTACTCACCACTTCTTTTGGCTAGGGGCGAAGGTTTCTTTGGCTCCATGCAACTCCCAGGTGGGCCATTGCCCCTGCTTCCGCCATTTTTCTTTCATCTTTGTGGGTTAGGTTGTTTGTCTAGTCAGTCCCAATGTGAGAACATGGATATTTCAGTTGAAAGTGTTGAATTCACTTGCTGCTTTTCATTCCTCTCCCTGAGTGCCACAAACCGCAGCTGCTTCTCATTATCTTTGTTGTAGTCAGCCCTGAATATATATTTTCTACAGTCAATATTTATTTAGATTTAACCACACATTTTCTTTTTCCATTGTTCTTCATACATTCTGTCTATATGAAAGATTTTTTTTACTACTTAAAAATAACCTTTTGTATTTTTTAATTTGGGTTTATTTGTAATAAATTCTCTCAATTATTGCTTATCTAAAAGTATTCTTATTGCATATTCTTTCTTAAAATGTATTTTTCTTGGTTTAGAATTCCAGGGTGATAGTTATTTTTCAGCATTTAGAAGATATTAAGCTATCTCTGACTTCCATTGATGGAATGGAAAGTTAGTAGAAGTCCAGTTGTTTTAGATTTTTCTCTTTGGCTTTAGGTTTTATCAGTTTTATTAGGATGTACTTATATTTTTTGTTTGTGTGTGTCTTTATTTATTTTAATCCTACCTAATTGTGATGGGTTTTTTTAAGTTTATTACCTCATATTTTTCTTTAGCGTTAAAAAAATTCTTTAATGTTACTTCTGTCTCATTCTTCTTTCTTCTTGGACTCTTACTTGTTATTCTGATTTCCCCACCTTTGAATTATTTTAGTTAGTGTATTCTGATGTCTTTTCCAGTCATTTTTTCTCTGTGTTGACTGTGTCTAATCCATTGAGGTCTTAATTTGCCTTTTTGTGCTTAGAAATTCTAAAATTTCAGGGGTTTTGGCCTGCTAATTCCTTTTTCATTTTTCCTAATTGTCTGTCTTAATTCTCACCATCATTTTTACCTCTTTTAATGCTATAAGCATCATTATTTTAAAATCTGTGATTTACTCCAAATCTAGAGCATATGCCTCTTTTATTGTCTATTTCTACTGTTAACTTTATGATATTTGTTTGTGTGTCTGGTTATTTTTTATTTTGTCCTGAAGAATGTCTTTGAAATATTACCTACAGAAATAATTTGTGAACTAGACTAATACCATCTTTCTCCAGAAATTACCTTAGTTTTTTTTCAGGCAGACTTCTGTGGACACTAGCAATGTAGAAATCTGTTAACAGTATTGCAGGAATTGAGATGATGCAATGATATGCTGTAATTCATATGGGAGTTAGTACATTCCCACTTTACCCTTACTTTTAATGTTCAGCCTTAGAAAGCCCTACCACACATACAGAGGTTTCACTGAGCTCCGAAAACTTGTTGAGTCCTAAACTCCAATTGTCCCCATAAACATGATGCGTTCTCAAAATTCTTGCTCAGTCTATTATGTTATTTTTTCCTTTCTGGAATTGCAAAATGACTACTAGAGGAAAAATAAGCCAAAATGTCTGGCTCACCTATGTGAATTTCTGTCTTCTCCCAGATCTTAGCTTACTAATTATTTACTATCATTATGCCTTACCAATGTCATTTAGCTGAACTTTTTTTTTAATAAAAGAGAGAAAGAAAGAGGAAGAGATTTTAGAAAAAGAGAGAAAAGGAGAAAGAAAGAAACAGCAAAAGGAAGAAAAAAAAGAATGAAAGAGAAAGAAAGAGGAAGAGATTTTAGAAAAGGAGAGAGAAAGAAACAGCAAAAGAAAGAAAGAAAAAAGAATGAAAGAGAGAAAGAAAGAGGAAGAGAAAGAGGGA
>PVKP010032597.1:0-25802 GCA_004027715.1 Plecturocebus donacophilus | reverse complement strand
TTTTTTTTTTTTTTTTTTTTTTTTGAGATGGAGTCTTGCTCTGTTGCCCAGGGTGGAGTGCAGTGGTGCGAATTCAGCTCACTGCAACCTCTGCCTCCCGGATTCAAGCGATTCTTCTGCCTCAGCCTCCTAAGTAGCTGGGACTACAGGTATGTGCCACCACACCCGGCTAATTTTTGTATTTTTAGTAGAGATGGGGTTTTGCCATGTTGGCCAGACTGGTCTCAAACTCCTGACCTCAGGTAATCCACCAGCCTCAGCCTCCCAAAGTGCTGAGATTACATGTGTGAGCCACCGTGCCTGGCCAGGTTTGTTTTTTAAATCTCTGGTTACGCAGTTCTAGTACCATTGTTTCAATAGTGCCACAATTGATCTGATTTACTCTTTGTTGGATAAAATTACATTTACAGCAGTGATAAAGTAGAAAAAAATTTTTTGGAGGTTTTGGCAGTACCATAGAGCTGTTTGTATACTACAGACATATCCCATTGCAGTGTCTGTCTTTATGAAAGCCACCTCAGATCTTTTAATTGTATTTATTTGTCTATGTGTAACTATTTCTTTGCTACTTGAAAAAGCTACCAAAGCAGACTGCAGTAAAAACACACATACTCATGCATGTAGATTAATAAAGATTAATGAAAGTTATAAAGAGCCCAGAAACATACAGAAAAAGGAAGACATGATTGTTTCAGATGTGGAAAATGAGCAAATGCCTGCAGTGGGGTGGGTTTGCTTATGGCGGAGCTGTGACTGCCTGGAATGACCACTTTTTGGCCATTTGCTTTCCACCAAAAGAGTTTATTTTGATTTATTTTGGGAATTCCAGCTCTATTTGTTGAAAAGTTTGCCTATTGCAAAATCAGGATGCAGTTGAAATTTCTCATAGGACATGGATCAGATTTCCTAGGATTGATTTGGATTCAAATTCAACATACCCACTAAACCCCAAACTTTGTAGGAGAAGGATAATATAAAATCTCCAGGATGAATGTTCCAACAGTAAGGTGGGCACGTGCATAGACAACTCACACAAAGAAGGCTGCGAGGTACAAATACAGGTGTGGAGGGTGGATTTTCACTAAGGGAGGGGCGCTGGAAAAATGTCTGGGTTTCTTTCATCTTTTGCTAATTTCCTTGGCTAGTTATTGCCTTTGAAATGTTTTGGTAATTTTTGTCTCCACTGGGACATGTTAAGACCAAAAATAACCCAAGCAGACCACTGGACTTTCAATTTCTAGATACTCTTCAACTGTAATCTGTGCGACTGAGGTCAAATTTTCTGCCCACAGGATACCTGGAATTACTTGAGTTCTGAGAGTTCTGGGATCCCACCTCCTTAGCTAAACTGAAGTCTGAATTCGCACAGAGGAGAAGTAATAATATCCTGCCTTTCAACTGCACAACACAATGTTTCCCCAAGTGTGGTCTTCAGACTTGCTTCAGAATCACCTGGAGGTGTTGATGTAAAATGTGGTTTCCTGAGTCCCACCCTGAGCTTAACTGAAAGAGAACTACATACAGAGCAGAACTACAGTGTGGCTTATAGTAGGTCTGCTGAAGGCATCTGTAAACATTGCTTCGATTGAGCCTAATGACAACTTTTCTGAGGCTGTATATTCCTTACCAGTAAAAGGTTGTTCTTTGACTGGTCCAAGGTGACATGCCACAAAATAGAGGAATCAGGACCCAAATTTGGCTTTTGGTGATTCCCAGTCCAGTGTTTCTTCCTCAACCCCTCTTTGAGTCCCGTGCCAACCCCCTTCAAGCCTCTTCTTTTCTCTGCCAGCCTGCCTGGATGCTCAGCAGTGCTTCTGCTTAGACCCACCCCTTGAGATCTGGCAGCAAAGGCAGGGTCCCTATGTCTTGGAGATTTCTTTTGCCTAAGAGAGGGAGAAGAACTTGGCTGTCAGACAGGGAGGGTTTCCCAGTCTTATCTCATCAACATCAGATTAGTTTCTCAGTTATTACCATGGAAGGCACAGATAATCATATAACAATACTCAATAACATCTATTAAGTTCTTTATGTTCTGTGATAAGCATTTTACATAGCTTCCCTCATTTAAACCTCACAACAGCGTGGTGAGATAGGTATTATGACAATCCCCATTTTATAGATGAAGAAATTGAGGTTCAGGTAAATGAATAAACTTGAGGAAGTTTTCGGTTGGCTTGAATCTAGAGCCTGAATCTTGAACCATTTTGCTCCAGGAGCCTTGAGTATTTGAGATGGAGTGAGGCCATGTGGAAGAGCCGTGGAAGGTTCCATCTAACAACTCACTAGGCAGGTTGGCGCAGGGGGAAGTGCTCTCTGTGAGGAGGGCACTGGGGGAGACTCAGGAGGATAGGGAAGAACAGCTGGTGAGAGTTTTGCCTCTGGTAAGTAAAAAATGCGGAAAATAAGTTTGTACAAGACATTTTTACCAGTTTCCTTTTATATTTGACATGGTAACTAATAGAGGACCTGGGATACTGAGGGAGGAACTGTGTGGACAGCTGGTGAGGAGGAGCACTCCCAGGTTTGGCCCACTTCACAATTTTGCTGAGAGACAGGCTTGGGGCAAACTATTCCCACAGGATCCTGGGGAGTACATTTGTGGGAAGCCACCATTGAGCTATTTCGCAAATATTTTGAATTTCATAAAGCTTAATATTTTTCCAACCACCGATCTGCCTTCTTTTTACACCCAAGTGTCCTGTAGAGGAAATTTGATCTACATATTTTGGAGTTCTTTATACTCCAGCCATTAAAAATGATATTTAGCAACAGTTTAAGGAAAAAAACCCTCCAAGACCTCTCTCTAGTCTTTTTTATAATCACTTTCCCCAATTTGGGAATCCACTTCTGAGTTAAATACATTTGACAAAATTTAAAATTCAACTTAGTAATATTATTTAACTTCCTATAACACTTTATGGCTAGCGAAGTACTTTTTCATACATCATGTTTCAGTCTTAGCAAAACAACAACAACAACAAAACAAAACAAAAGTTAAAAAGAAAGAAAGATCCTTCAACGTATTTCCTTCTTTCTATCTAGCATTTGCTGAACATTTAGAAGTCAAGCTCTGTGTCTGGGGAGGTTATAGACCATTTGAATGTGTATCATGAGTATATTTGAAGATATGCATATTTTGCATCAAATGAACATTTATTGACAGTTCCCCACTCTGCCTCTCTGGTCTCGAGGGGCCAAGTGCCCTGGAGAAGAGAGAAGTGATGGGGATGAGAGTATGATTTCTATGAGGGCAAGAACCCCATGTAAATGAAGTAACCATATTAAATTGGAAACAAGTGGCTTGCTATTTCGAGATATCAGAAGATCTCCCTGTCTGCAAGCTTCAAAACTTTTAATTTGTGATCAAACAGTTCCATTTAAATGGGGCAATCACATAAAACCTCCAAAACATGGAGAAGCAAATCAATTCAGTTGTTCTGTTTAAATATAGACAATGCCTAGTGAGCAAACCATTACTGCTAAGATAGATCTTTAAGTGAAAGAAAGGGAGAAGGCTCAGTCTCAGCTTATTAGGCAAGAGACATAAGGAAATATACATACAAACAAAAAACAAAACCAAAAAACGCAAGCAAACAAACAAAACAACAAATATCACATTAGTTTTCTACTGGCATTTCCTTTTGTGATGATTGCAGCATCCCAAGAGGGGTTTTGTGCCTTGTTAGCTGATATGAGAGAATCCTAGGCTGAAATGGACGTTGGAAGGTTTTGCTTCATCTTCAGAGAAGCTTTCATTCTAAATATCCCAGAAAATAACTCTCTCATTATCTTTCTCTTTTTAGAAGTGATCGATAACTTGTTTGTTTCCACCTAGGAAAGTTGTGAGGGGTGAGTAGTTAGGAGTGGCAAAGTAGGCTTCTCATACGTGTAATACTAATGATCATAGCTGCAACTTTTTATGCTTACTAAATGTGCCAAGCATGCTAAAATACTGAAATAGATACTATTTAATTCTCAAACCCCATGAAGCAGGTGTGATATGATTATTACCCCTTTGTAAAATGGGGAAGCTAAGAGCACAGAGCAAGCTCAGGTTGTCTGATTTCCTCTTGAGCAATGTGATCTAACAAGATCAAGAGTACTGCTGCTTCAAGTATTACTGCTGCTGTGTTCCCTGGTATTATACAGAGAACTTGAATTTGTCTAATGTCTTGCCTGGGAAAAGCAGCGCAGATCTCTCTGAAAAGGAAAACCCAGGCCTGAAAGTGTGGATGTGGAAGAAGGTAAATAAACTCCACCAGTTGGTAATGACCACAGAAGTTAAGAGTAGATCAAATTCTCACTCAGGAGAGGTAAGCTTCTCTTCTAGCTATAATAACTTGCAGGAAAAACATGTGCCTGGAAAAGTATGAAGGACTCACCGATAGTGGCAGTGGGCTGCTGTCAGCACCCACTGCGGATCGATCAGAACACCTCCACAAATGTGATGTCCGCCGTACTGGATGGAGGCCATAAATGGCCTGGAATGAGGTGACACTTCGTTTCCTCCGATAATTTCCATATTGAAACCTACAAAAGTAGACCAAAAGATTTAACACAAAAGATCTAAACAAACTGTTTCATGTAATTCTTCCACTGACAGTAGCTGTATTATTTTCAAAGCTTAAAAATCAACAACCCTACCTAACAGTTACAATAATTTTATGGATGAAAAATTTGTATAGTGAATTACAGTTCAGAAAGATAGAAATGATTGTGAAAATAATTTCCATCTATAATATAACAATATAGTCAGTAGAAAGTCATTTAATATTTACATGTAGATATAGGAGATACAGGATTGCAAAAATAATTTTAATCTATAACACTACAGTCATTAGAAAGCCATTTAAAGTTTACATGTAGATATAGGAGACACTTACACTCAGAAGTCATATAAGCTCCAACTATTAGGAAAAACAGAGAGAAAGAAGAAAACATAGTCATTTTAAAGACTTAGATTTAAGAAGGCCAGATGAAACGCTCTGATCCTATGATGAAGGAAGAAGTTTCTGAAGACTGAATTTTGTTCTTGCAAGTTTTGACTTTCTAACCACAAGTGCTCTAGAGATAAGATTTTTCTCACACCTAAGTGTAAATGTATGTAACAGTTTGAGGACTTTAAGTTGTGTGCTTTTAGCACTTTTTTGGGAGAGGTATGTGCGACATAACAAACTCATATCTGGAGATACCATCTCTAATATCTGTATCAGAGTATCTGTAGTATAAATGAAATTTATACTACATGTATAACATTTATAAATTAAAAATATCCATGCCATAAGAATGTAATGAAGTTGCAGAATTCAAAGGTGTGCATTGCTCTAAAGCAATACTTACTGTTTTTCCTGGCACAAAATGGTGCCTATCATATTTCATTCTTCTCTCTTTTTCATTTGGACACAGATTTATGATGAAGGGAGACATGGACCTTGCACAGGTCATAGTTACTTCACAATGTGGCTTAACTAAAGCCTGAGCACCATCCAGAGAAAACCATATGTTTTGCAGCAAACATCTCTACTCATGCCTTTTCTCTAAGTTTGATCAAATTTGGTTAAACTTTAGTTACATTTTTGTGAGATTTCATAATGTTATTAAAGGTGAACACTGGCACAAATTTTTGATTTAGAGTCTCTCTTTTACTCATTTTTAATTGAAAATGACCATGTGTTTTTCCAGGGCCTTAATAATAATGTCTTTTAAAAGTAAAGGACTGCATTTTGTCATTCTCCCCAGGAAAGATAACAATGCATTTCCAGGCCTTCAATACAAAGGGCATTAGACTCAAGATTCTACAAGATTCTGTTTGTGCCAGGCACTGATCAGCAGTGTAAATATAAAATGAATACAAATAGATCACACACCAGAATGCCAATCACTTTCTAGAAACACTGGTCAAAATTTGCATTAAATCAACAGATCTTTCTTTTAAGATGTATGCATTCTATCTTCCATTTATTTTAGAAAGGATAATTAAAATCCAGAGCTATTATGCTTGGCAAGTTGCAAGAGACTCCTATCAAATTGTTTTCTAACACAAAAAGTAGGAACAATAATAAATAATATTATATATTATATGATATAACTTAATTATATATAAATAAAATGCCTTAAGTTATTTCCAAATTTCTTTTTAAATGATCATTTATGGTTTCATGTCTATGTCTTTGAGGAAAGCAGGACAGCTATTATATTTATGTTACAATGGAAGAAATAACTTCAAAGAGGCTAAGTAATTTGCTCAAGGCTACACAGCTTATGACCTGGACCAAATCACCTGCCTGACCTCCTTGTGTGTTAACTTGTGTGTGAATGAGTACCCTGCTAGAACACAGAATTTTATAAAAAGCCTTTTACAGGTATGTGGCAACAGTAAAGCTTTCTACAGGTTAAACAGAATGAACAAAACCGACGCAGAGCAGTGACTTCCTGCCAGAGAGAGCAGAAGGTGAGATAAAGAGGAGCCAGGTTAAGAAAAGCCACAAGCTTAATAAACCAAACTTGTCACTCCCACTCAAATGTCTCTGTGAATTTTCAAGTCATCTATGTCACTGTTGACGTGCCTTGGATGGCTCTCTTGTATGCCATTGTTCCACACTGGAAGGCAGACAGGATGGCGTCAGCTCCCTGCTACTTCCCAGTGATGCTAGGATCATAAGGAAGATGGTGTGTTGGTGTGTGACAGGTAGAAGTGATCCAAACTCTAAGGTAGAAATAAACTGTAAAGGACAAAGCTTCGTGTGTGCATGTGGGGAGGGGGGAAATGGGGGAAGATGGGAATAGTTACAAATATCTCTCAGCTACTTATTTCTGAGTAGTAAGGACTAATGTCCACATAGCGTTGTACAAATTGCTAAACATTTTCAGTTATATTTCCAGGGATGTGGCTGTCGTTAGTCTTGTTTTATGGATAAAGAAACTAAAGCTCAGGGACTTGCTTGAGATTACTGAGCTAGCAGGTGGCTCTAAGCTCTTATATGCTGGCTCCCGACTCCATGTTTCTTTCAGCCTGACTACATGCCTGATTCCTTTGAGAAGCCCCTGGGGACTTAGATGCTCTGAGAGGCAAGCTGGCTGTGCAGAAGGAAAACAGGATTTAGCCATATGCACTGGGTACAATTAGACATGGGTGAGATTTAGTTCAGTTGGGAAGAGTCTCATAACTCTTTCTTATAGCTGACCTGGAAAATTCTGAGAATCATGTTGATTAATAGTAACGAGTTGTTTGGTTTTGGCTTTAGACTGATTCACTAGTTAATAGTATCATTTGTTATTATATTCAGGATCCTGGATTTGAGAACAGTGGGCTGTGCAACATGATGAGCCCAGCGATCTAATTTATTTCTGGGTGTTGGTTTTTGCTCTGTGGAGTCTGCTGCAGGGAGGGCCGTGTTTGCTTTGGATGGCTTTACAGCAGCTGTACCGGACCAAGCGAGTGCATGGCAATGCTCAGAGCAGGGCTGGCTTCACACGTTGTGGCCTTGTGGTTCTCATTTGCTGTGTTGTGTTTAGCTGTCTTTCTTGCTGCTCTTAGAGATGTTGTTTCTGCCCCTCCTGTGTTTCAGAAGACCCTTATAGAACAGCTGTTCCGCTGCTCCAAAGGCCTCGTGTGGTTCTACCTCTTGGACTGCCTTTCTTTAACGCCCAGACACCTGCTCCATCAGATTCATAAGCCGCACCCCTTAGAGCCGTGTCAATCAAAGCATGACCCGCAGACCTGTGCCAGTCTCTGAACCTGTTTGTTACCGATCTGTAGCAAGATGGGGACAGAAATTGAGAGTTAGAGTTTAGAAACTGTAACAGCCACTTAACATGGCGCTGTATTAATTTATTTTATTAATGAAATATAATTTGTCCAAGCTAATAAAAAATTGGGTATGTATTTTGTATGCCTTTATTTTTTATTTAATTACTTTTTTCTATTTATTTGTGTTGTATAAACATATCAGTTCACAATGGGCTGAAACTAAAAACAATTAACAAACTAAAACTCCAAATACACTGGTCTTTTTCACAGGTAGTCTGAGAAACACTGCTCTGTAGACATAAGTGCAAAGCAGATTTGTTTCAACCGCCCTTCCCTTCTATACCCTTTTACATTCCTTTGAAAAATGTTCTCAGCGTCAAGGTTTCCCAGGCTGTCCAACCATCCCCAGCCCTTGGTACTTGACACCAGGATTTGGCAGAATTTCCCTGGGTCCCTCTCTTGTAGCCCATCATCCTCCGGGCCTTGACTTCTGTCCAGTAATGGCTTAGCTAATTTGGTAAATAAATCTGCTAACACCTATAATGAAACTATGACAGCTTTGAAAATTGGGGTTGGGAAGGATATTGGGGTGCTTTATAATGATATTAAGTCCAAAGGTCTCAAGAAACTGTAAATTCCACCTCAGATTACAGCCATCCTTCCCATGAGGTCCTTAAAATGAATGAGCTTGAGAGCAGTTGCCAAGGAAAGCAACGTACCCCTCAACTCAGAGCCGGGGCTGTAACATGGGTTGGGGCACATGGAACATGCCTTTTCCTAAAGCAACTTACATTTAAATACTTCACAGAGCTGCTCTGGGGCTTCCCCTTGGTGGAATGTTGGTGGTGGCAAAGGTGGGATTGAGAGAAATTTGTTTTGTCTTCCTCTACCTCAACTTTAAATCATAACATATTTTACATGTTAAATCTTCCCTTCATAAATATGAAAATATGTTTTCTGTACCCTCATGATGAGTTAAATCACACAGTAGTACCTCAACCTCCTCGTGCTTTATTCCTCTCCAAGTCAGCTATGAAATGACTGGAATGGATGAGAATTGCCTTGCATTCAGGATCCTGACATATGGAGTAATCACAGGAAAATACCTTGAGGACTTGGCAACTAGGGATGTCCCAGCACTGCTGGTGCCGGCTGCCTTGGTCATACACTGTTCCTATCTCAACTTTGTCTCTAAGCCTTACACTGCCCTTTTATGACTCCTCTGCTTTTTCTTTTCTTCTTTAGAGCCGCCTTTGATGTCCATTTTAACTGAGTTCAAATGTTATGGGCAGGATGAGGAAAGTCCCACATGGGGTGGTCCCTGTAATGTCGCTGGACTCAAGACAGATCACTCGCACTGTCTGCAATACTTGTCCTGAAAGATTTACACATGTGGAAATCCTTTCAACAGTGATGACTGCCAAAGGAAGGTTTTCAGCTCCAGGCCTGTGGGTACCGTGGTCTTGCACAGAAGAAGGTAAGGACTATGTGAGCCTACCGGTGTTTTAGGGAGAAAAAAACTGGGGTAAATACATAGGCCAAGTTAAGGGAAAATACCAGGGAAGGACCGGGTAATAAAGACCAAAGGAAAGGTGGAAGCAGGAAGGGAAGGGAAGGAAATAAAAACTACTGTTAAAGAAAGAAGGAAAAATGATCAGCTGAGGATGGGAGGCCTTATAATGGAACACTTCCCTTTACATTTGAACATCTCAGATACAGTACTGTGACATGCCCCAAAGCCAAATATGTTATTATTGTTTCATAATAGAATCAGATACAAGAAATAATCTCATCATGCTGAAAGCAATTAAATTGTTTAAACTAGTCAGGATGGTTTTATAAAATAAAGTCACTGCAGGCAAAGTAGTAGGAATTTCAAAATGAATGACCATGTTCATTAATTAGGGAAACAGTAATTGCTTTGGTCAACTGGAACACAATATTATTGATTGATTCAGTTTTCCATTGAGAATCAATTCAAGTGGAAACCTAGGTATAATATAAATACCTTTTCCAAAGGCTAATGAGTGACCCCCCACCAAAACCTTCTCCTCCTGCCCCTTCCCTGACCAGCAACTCCTGAATCCTTATCCTACTCTCTATCACAGATAAATTCCAGGTGGATCAAATGTTTTTCTATGAGAAAATGAAATCATTATAAATACTAAATGAGAAGGTAAAGTAAAAATGATGTTTAAGAGGGGGAGGCATAAAGAAAACCTTCAAAAAGTTAGGGCATAGAAGACTTCCGTAAGGCAGAAAATACCATAGTCAGTATCCAAAGACATATGACAAAATGCTTGTCACTTACATTGAAAACATTATGCCCCCCAAAGAGAATATCTTTAATGTGTGAAGAGTCCTTATAAATAAAAGTAACAATAAGTGGGTTCAGTGTGAGCAAATCAATATAAATGCAACTAAAACAATGTTTTAGTTAAACTACCTCACTAGGGACCTGATATATAAATAATATTTAGAAATAATCTTGATGACTATTATAGAATAAAAAATGAAGCACATTTTATGTTTTTGCAAGGCTTAATAAATATAATATTTGTTATGCAAGAACACAACTGCTATAGCAAGTATTGGATAAAAAGGCTGTAGGCTGAGAAGAGATTACCAACAGAAGCATAATCTCCTAATTTTTAAAATGTTGGTTGATGAGCCAGTTGATGCAATAATCTGTACAACAAACCCCCATTTACCTATATAACAAATCTACACTTGTAACCCTGAACTTAAACGTTAAAAAAAAAAAAAGAAAAAGACCAGAACCAGACTGAACTTTATTAAATTACCTCTATATCTGTTCTTGTACCAGTACCATGCTGTTTTGGTTACTGTAGCCTTATAGTATAGTTTGAAGTCAGGTAGCGTGATGCCTCCAGCTTTGTTCTTTTAGCTTAGGATGGTGTCGGCTATTCAGGCTCTTTTTTTTTTTTTGGTTCTATATGAATTTTAAAATAGTTTTTACTAGTTCTGTGAAAAATGTCAATGATAGTTTAGTAGGAATAGAATTGAATCCATAAGTTTCTTTGGGCAGTATAGCCATTTTAACAATAAATTATATTGATTCTTCCTATCACCCAGGTATTAAGCCTAGAACTCATTAGTTGTTTTTTTCTGATCCCCCCTCCCTCCACCCTCTGAAAGGCCCCAGTGTGTGCTATTCCCCTCTATACATCCATGTGTTCTCATCATTTAGCTCCCACTTATAAGTCAGAACATGTTATATTTGGTTTTATGTTCTTATAGTTTGCTAAGAATAATGGCCTCCAGCTCCATCCGTGTCTTTGCAAAGGACATAATCTAGTTCTTTTTTATGGCTGCATAGTACTCTATGGCGTATATGTATCAAATTTTATTTTTCCAGTCTATCACTGATGGACATTTAGGTTGACTCCATGTCTTTGCTATTGTGAATAGTGTTGCAACAAACATACGTGTGCATGTGTCTTTATAACAGAATGATTTATATTCCTTTGGGTATATACCCAGAAATGGGATTGCTGGTTTGAATGGTTATCCCAGCCTCATTTATTAAAAAGGAAATCCTAGGCCGGGCACAGTGGCTCACGCCTGTAATCCCAGCACTTTGGGAAGCTGAGGCAGTTGGATCATGAGGTCAGGAGATTGAGACCATCCTGGCTAATATGGTGAAACCTCATCTTTACTAAAATAGAAAAAATTATCCTGCTGTGGTGGCATGCACCTGTGGTCCCAGCTACTTGGGAGGCTAAGGAAGGGGAATCGCTTGAACCTGGGAGGTGGAGGTGGCAGTGAACCAGGATTATGCTCCTGCATTCCAGCCTGGCAACAGAATAAGACTGTCTAAAGAAAAAAAAAAAAAAAAAAAAAAAAAAAAAGAAAAGAAAAGGGAATCCTTTCTCCTTTGTCAACTTTGTTGAAGATCAGATGGATATAGGTGTGTGGCCTTATTTCTGGGCTTTCTATTCTATTTCGTTGGTCTGTGTGTCTGTTTTTGTAACAGTACCATGCTGCTTTGGGCTACAGTAACCAAATATAGTTACTTCAGTAACCAAATACAGTAACCAAATATAGTAGTATAGTTCAAAGTTGGATAACATGATGCCTCCAGCTTTGTTCTTTTGCTTAAGATTGCCTTAGCAATTCAGGCTCTTTTTTGGTTTCACATGAATTTTAAAATCGTTTTTTTTTCTAGTTTTGTGAAGAATGCCATTGGTAGTTTGATTGAAATAGCATTGAATCTATAAATTGCTTTATAATAACATTAAATCTATAAATGGCAGTATGGCAATTTTAATGATATTGATTCTTCCTGTCCATGAGCATGGAATATTTTTACATTTGTTTGTGTCATTTCTGATTTTTTTGAGCAGTGCTTTGTAGTTCTTCTTGTTGAGATCTTTACCTCCCTGGTTAGCTGTATTGGTATTTTATTTTTTGTGGCAATTGTGAATGGAAGTTCCTTCATGATTTAGCTCTTGACTTGCCTGTTGTTGGTGTATAGACATGATAGTGATTATTGCACATTGATTTTGTGTCCTGAGACTTTGCTAAAGTTATTTATCTGCTTAAGAAGTTTTTGGGCTGAGATGATGGGGTTTTCTAGATATAGGATCATGTTATCTGCAAATAGGGATAGTTTGACTTCCTCTCTTCCTATTTGAATGCTGTTTATGTTTCTTACCTGATCGCCCTGGCTAGAACTTCCAATACTGTGTTAAATAGGAGTGGTGAGAGAGGATATCCTTGTCTTGTGCTGGTTTTCAAGGGGAATGCTTCCAGTGTTTTCCCATTTAGCATAATGTTGGCAGTGGATTTCTCATATATGGCTCCTATTATTTTGAGGTAAGTTCCTTTAATATGTAGTTTACTGAGAGTTTTTTTTTTTAAAACATGACTGGATGTTGAATTTTATTAAAAGCTTTTTCTGTATCTATGGAGATAATCATGTGGTTTTTGTCTTTAGTTGTTTATGTGATGAATCACATTTATTGGTTTGTGTATGTTAAACCAGCCTTGCATCCTGGAGATGAAGCTTTCTTGATTGTGGTGGATAAGCTTTTTGATATGCTGCTGTATTCAGTTTGCCAGGATTTTGTTGAGGATTTTTGCATCAATGTTCATCAAGGATACTGGCTTGACGTTTTCTTTTTTTGTTGTATCTCTGCCAAGTTTTGGTATCAGGATGATGCTAGCCTCATACCATGAGTTGGGGAGCAGTTTCTCCTTTTCAATTTTTTTAGAATAGTTTCAATAGAAATGGTACTAGTTCTTCTTTGTAGATCTGGTAAAATTCAGCTGTAAATTAATCTGGTCCTGGCCTTTTTTTGGTTGGTAGGCTATTTATTATTGCCTCAATTTCAGAACTCATTATTGGTCAGTTTCTTACTGGTTCAGTCTTGGGAGGGTGTATGTATCCAGGAATTTATACATTTCTTCTAGATTTTATGGCTTAGATGCAAGAAGTGTTTATAATATTCTTGGATGGTTGTTTGCATTTCTGTTCAGTCAGGTGTAATATTCCCCTTTTCATTTCTGATTATGTTTATTTAAATCTTCTCTCTTTTCTTCTTTATTAGTCTAGCTAGTGGGCTATTTTAATAATTTTTTTCAAAAAACCAGCTCTTGAATTCACTGATCTTTTGAATGGTTTTTCACATTTCTTATCTTCTTCAGTTCAGCTCTGATTTTGGTTATTTCTTGTCTTCTGCTGGCTTTGGGATTTGTTTGCTCTTGTTTCTCCAGTTCTTTTAGTTGTGATGTTAGGTTGTTAACTGAAGATCTTTCTAACATTTTGATGTGGGCATTTAGTGCTATAAATTTCCCTATTAACACTGTGTTAGCTGTGTCCTGAAGATTCTGGTATGTTGTATCTTTGTTATCATTAGTTTCAAAGAACTTGGTTTCTGCTTTAATTTCATTATATACCCAAATGTCATTCAGGAGTAGGTTATTCAATTTCTTTGTAATTCCATGGTTTTAAGTGAATTTCTTAGTCTTGAGTTCTAACTCGCTTGCACTGCTGTCTGAGAGACTGTTATGGTTTCAGTTCTTTTGCATTTGCTGAGGAGTGTTTTACTTCTGATCAATTTCAGACTAAGTGCCATGTGATGAGAAGAATGTATATGCTGCTGTTTTTAGGTGGAGAGTTCTGCAGATGTCTTATCAGGTCTGCATGACCCAGAGCTGAGTTCAGGTCCTAAACATCTTTGTTAATTTTCTGTCTTGATGATCTAATATTGCCAGTGGGATGTTAAAATCTCCCACTATTATTTAGATGTGTAAGTCTAAATCTCTTTGAAGGTCTCTAAGAACTTGCTTTATGAATCTGGGTGCTCCTGTGTTGGGTGCATATATATTTAGGATACTTAGATCTTCCTGTTCAATTGAACCCTTTATCATTATGTAATGCCCTTCTTTGTCTTTTTTGATCTTTGTTGATTTAAAGTTTGTTGTGTCACAAACTAGAATTGTAACCCCTACTTTTTTCTGTTTTCCATTTGCTTCGTAGATTTTCCTCCATCCCTTTATTTTGAACCTGTGTGTGTCACTGCATGTGAGATGGGTCTCTCTTGAAAACAGCACACCGATAGGTCTTGGTTCTTTATCCACTTGTCACTGTATCTTTTAACTGGGGCATTTGGCCCATTTACATTTAAGGTTAGAATTGATATGTTTGGATTTGATCCTGTCATCATGATATTAGCTAGTTATTTTGCAGAATTGTTTATGTGGCTGCCTTATAACATCATTGGTTAGTGTACTTCAGTGTGTTTTGGTAGTGGCTGGTAATGGTGTTTCCTTTTCATTTTAGTGCTTCCTTCAGGAGCTCTTTTAAGGAATGTCTGGTGGTGTCAAATTCCCTCAGCATTTGGTTGTCTGAAAAGGATTTCACCTTTCCTTCAATTATGAGGCTTATTTTGGGGGTATGAAATTCTGGTTTAACATTTCTTTTCTTTAAGAATGTTGAATATTGGCCTCCAATCTGTTCTGGCTTATACAGTTTCTGCTGAGAGGTCCATTATTAGTCTGATGGGCTTCCCTTTGTAGGTGACCTAAACTTTTTCTCTAGCTGCCCTTAACATTTTTCTTTCATTTGGATCTTGGAGAATCTGATGATTACGTGTCTTGGGGATGATCTTCTTGTGGAGTATCTTAATGAAGTTCTTTGCATTTCCTGAATTTGAATGTTGGCCTGTCTAGCTAGGTTGGAGAAGAATCTCTCTGACCTGATAGAGCTGAAAAACATGCTACAAGAATTTCATAATACAATAACTGAATGATATCCTGAAATGTATTTTCCAAATTGGTTCTGTTCTCCCCATCTCTTTCAGATACACCAATTAATCATAGATTTGGTCTTTTTACATAATCCCATTCTCCAGTTTTTTGAGGTTTTGTTCAGTACTTTTCATTCTTTTTGTCTCTATTCTTGTATGCCTGTCTTATTTCAGAAGGACAGTCTTCAAGCTCCTTTCCTCTGGTTGGTCTATTCTGCTATTAATACTTGTGATTGCATTATGAAATTCTTGTAATGTGTTTTTCAGCTCTATCAGGTTAGTTATATTCTTCATTATACTGACTATTTTCCCTGCTAGTTCCTGCAAAGTTTTATCATGATTTTTAGTTCCCCCTGATTGGGTTACACTTGCTTATTTAGCTCAGTGAACTTCATTATTATCCACATTCTGAAGCCTACTTTTGTCATTTGAACCATCTCAGCTTCACCCAAGTCAGTAGGAATGGGATTGGGAGCCTGCTTAGAGAAGCAGTCTGGCCATGCCTTTGTAGAACAACTGTGCTGTGCTAGGGTACTACTTCTGCACTGGTCAGCTTGAGCTCTCCAAAGCCAGCAGGCTGGAACATCTAAATCTCCCAAACAGTAAAGATTGTGGCCCACCCATACCCCCAGGAACTTTGTCCCAGGGAGAATTCATATCTCTGTAGTCCAGAGAATATCGGCAGAGATGGCTGGAGGCCCCAGCTGGAAGGTCCTGCCCAGTGAGGAGGAATAGGTTGGGGACTTCCTTAAAGAAGCAGTCTGGCCACATTTTGGTAAAGCAGCTGTACTGTGCCAGGGGACCCCTTCCACCACTGGTTGTTGTGGACTCTTCAAAGCAAGCAGGCTAGAACAATTGAGTTGCCCAAACAGGAAAGATGGAGGCCCATCCCTCCCCCCAGGAAATCCATCCCAGGTAGATGCGACACTGTTGCGGGTGGTTGGCTGAAATTCCTAGCCAGTGAGTCTTATCCTGTGAGGCTCTCTGGAACTGGGGCCTGTAGACTGCCACTGCTTGGTCCCCTGGATTCAGCCTTTCTCCTAAAAGTATGCACAGAGGTTTAACTTCCCACTTTGCTGAGTTACTTTTCCCAGTTACTTTTGCCGGGGAGCCCAGAGCTGGAGAATGTAAAGCTCCCAGGCCCCTGTGCATGCCTGAGAGGCTGCTCTGCTGAGACTCCATGTAGTTCTGTGTGTCTGACTGACAGCCCTGGTGGAGTGGGTTCATGAGGGGATCTCCTAAGCTTACGGTTGCAAAGATTTGTGGGAGAAACGTGGTTTCCTGGGGTTGTACATTCACTCACCACTTCCCTGGGAGGGGGAGGTTCTCTTGGCTCTGTGTTGCTCCTGGGTGGGCCATCGTTTGTTTCGCCTTGCTTTTCTCCGTTCTCTGTGGGTCGAGTTGCATCCTTGATTAGTCCCAATAAAAGTACCTGGATGTTTCAGTCAAAGGAGCTGTATTTACTTGCCCCTTTCATTCCTCTTTGGGAGAGCCATGTACCCTAGCTGCTTCTAGTTGGTCATCTTAATCACTTCCCCTCTTTTTTTTTTTTTTTCAAAGAGATGGGGGGGTCTCACTGTGTTGCCCAGGCTGAACTCAAACTCCTGGATTCAAACCTCCTGCCTAAGCCTCCCAAGTAGCTGGGACTACAGGCATATACTACAGGCATATTTTGCCTGGCTTTAGTTCTGGTATAGGACTTCTAAGGGCCTTTGAATACTAAGGTGTATTGTTAATAACCAAGAGGTTATGTGGTATGAAAAGTTTCTGGGATTTGCTGGACCACAAAATATTTCTTATTAAAGAGCATAGTTTTCACAGATTCCACAGAACTCATGGTGGGAAACACTGTGAGCATTTTTCCCACTCCCAGAATGTCAATCATCAACTGCATTGTGAATTTTTTTTCTACCCTGACCTCTCTTCATATTATTGCTCCAACAACTTTTTCTTCTACTGCTCTCTTCTTACTTCCTTGCTCTCAAGTAAGAATTGATTATTTTTTACTCACTACTTCCATACCAGTCAAGCACTTACCCTATTGCTCAAGTCTTATGGAAAATGCCACTTTCTCCACAGTGGTTCCTGATCATGCTAGATGGAAGTGCTTTCTCCCTTTTCTAAAAGCAGGAGGGACCCATAGAAGTGACAGAGTCGACATCTTATCCAATACTGTTATTATAGCTTCATATTCTCTCTATTTATCCCTCTGTTCATCTCTGAGATTGGTAACTTCCTGAGGGCTGTATCTATGTACTTCGTACCAGCAAGAAATACTCTGAACTACAAGTAACAGAGAATCTAACATAGACTTAAACAATGAGGAAATTCCTTTTATCACATAACAAGAAGCTCAGAGGAAAGATGGCACCACGGTTGAGTAATACAGTGCTCAGTGTTGCTATCAAGACTCTGATGTGCTTTCCCAGTCCTCATACTCACTAACCTTGTGTCCCAGGTGTCACATCTGGCCACAACAAGGTTAAAGGGAAGGAGGGAGCAGCTGTTCCTGTAGGTGCTTTTTATGATTGCACATTTTCCCAAGAAGCACCTCTCCCCTCTCATGTCTCACTGGACAGAACAAGATCACATGCCTTCCTGAAACCAATTGCCAGCAAAAGAACAGGATTTTCCACTGGACTGACTTAGGCACATCCACCAAACTGGGATTTGGGTCATCATCAGTGAGGAAGAGAGACATGAACAAAATAAATGTTCCATTAGCAAGGTGGGAATGGCATATGCTATACCTTAATATTCTTCTGTTCAGCCCCCACAGAGTACACTGCACATTCTATAGACTTGCTAAGTGAGTAAAGGATGGACAAAGGGTTGTGCCAAAGGCGTTTGGTCAAGATTTTATAACTTGTTACCTGTCTACTACCTTTCCTGACTTACTATGGGGAAGAATAAAAGTTTACCTTACAGTGGAAATATCCACGGGTGAACATTTGTAGTTGTTAATTGTATATTCTAAATACTAAAGCTTTTTCTCCCTGTACTCTTTACACCAGTAATATCAGGAACTAGGGATATAATAGAATCATTTTGAATAAAGGTCTCCAAGGGAATTCACAATGATAAAATCAAAATAACATAAAATAGATTCTAAATTAAGATTTTCATTGTTTTCCTCAAAAAATTATAATGTTGGGAAGCTTCTTTTTTATTTCCTCGTGTCCAAGAGAGCAACTGTATTTCGTTGTAAGTGATTTGATGCCAATTGTTGAGTCAGTCTGTATTTTAACTTAGTATTTCCTCCAGACATTCTTTGAACATGTGTCAACAGGAAAGAACATGTTTCAAAATCCACTTCTGCCATTTCTCTCTTAATAAACAAAATGAAGTTTTAATATCTGTCCTTTGGTTCCCTTTATGCTTTCTGAAATTTGCCAAAAAACCCAGAAAGGTCAGAACTGGTCAAATCAATTCAAGATTAAATTTGGAAGCAGGTAAAATTGGCCACGGAGATCCTGTCATCTCTACTTTCAGTGTTTCTGTTTCTCTGAATGGTCCTTTTCTGCAGGGGTTTAGTTGTCAGCAAATATTCACCAACATCCCACTACTCAAGAATAATTTAAAGTGTTGTCACTTTTCAGCGTATTCTCATTTTATTTAGTGTTTCCTAAATATTACAAAAAATTGAAGATTCAGTGGAAGGATTTCCAATGATGAGATGCCCAGTGTGGTGACAGGGATGGAGATAGTTCAGGTCGAGTATATTCCTTGTTCCTGTTAAGTAACACCACACAGGCATTGCCTACTTTGAATATGTAACAAGCTCTAGGCATAATGTTTTGTTTTTACATGTTGTTGGGTCCCAGATGAGCCGGAAGCCTTTGTGTGGTTGTTGCCTGGGGATATTTAAAACTGTCACACTAGAAGGGCTAAGGAAATGTATTTCTGCCCAATGTCTATATATGTTGGGTGGAAGATGACTAGAAAAATATTTTAAAATTTGCATTTCAGTCAGAAAGCACTCTTTTCACTAACATGAGTTTTAAACACCTGTCTGAAGAAGCAACGAAACTCAAGAGTGAGGGCCCCAGGCAGAGTATGGGGCTTTGGGTCTACAGATTGCATTCACGTGCACGTATACACACACACACACACACACATGAAAGCACACAGGTATACAAGCCATTTCCAGGGTAAGAATAATGGAAGTCAGGCAGTGGGATAGTGTGATGTTAGGGAAGAAGGTCTAGTCCTGGAATGAGACCTCCTCTATGTTCCTAACTTGATTTAAGAACAAAGTCTTCTGGAGTCAGAAGTCAGACAAATATCCTTGTGACTCACTCAATAGGACCCAAGGACCCAAGCCAGCAGGTTGCAATACTAGCTGACATTATGCAAAAAACAAAAACAAAAACAACCTAACCAAAGCCAAGGATACTTGTTGTGGGATCCAAACCAAAGTGCTCAAAGTGTTCTATAAGACAAAGAAGTTTTCAATAATTCCTAATTCAGGGAGGAAGGAAAACTCTCCTGGCAGACCAGTCATCTTTCCATTCCAGACATATAGAACACTTCCATTGTTTATTCTTAAGGCTTTTGTTCCAAGAATGTTGTTTTATGAATGTGTCAGAAGAGATCTAGAGAGAGGAGACTGGTGAGGAGGAAGATTACTTGCATCCAAATGACCAATACTCTTGCAGAAAACTGATGGGAAATCTCTGGGTCAAAAACAAGCAGATGATAAACCTGTCTTTCATTTGAGAAATAATTTTCTGGGGGAAATCTCTTCATTTTCAAATTTTAAAATAGTGATAATAACCACTGGCAGCAATTGACAATCTGAACTATATTTTCAACTTATCAAATAAAGATTACTCTTCTGATGGGAAAACAAGGAATAAGAGAAGTAGGCAGCCAGCATTTTGCCAAGTGAATCAGAGCAAAGCCAAGACTCCATGGTGATTTAGAAATGAAGGCTCAATCCCTGCTGAAATCCATCCCATAGACAGAGAATCAAGTAAGTCTGGACATAAAACAAGATCAACAGGGAACATACATAGGATTATCAGAATGTGGACAATGCAAGTAAGAGACGAGAGAATTCAGGCAAGTCTACAACAGGGATTATTCTTGCATTAGTTTGTTTTCATGCTGCTGATGAAGACATACACGAGACTGGGTATTTACAAAGAAAAAGAGGCTTAGTGGACTCACAGTTCCATGTGCTGGGAGGCCTCACAATCATGGCGGAAGGTGAAGGGCGTGTCTTATATGGTGGCAGGCAAGAGAGAATGAGAGCCAAGGGAAAGATGAAATCCCTTATAAATCATCAGATATTGTGAGACTTATTCACTACCATGAGAACAGTATGGGAGAAACTGCCCCCATGATTCAACTGTCCCTCCCACAACATGTGGGAATTTTGGGAGCTACAATTCAAGATGAGATTTGGGTGGGGACACAGTCAAACCACTAATTCATTAGTGAATACAAAGTATATACCTGAACCTGCATCCCTTACTACTTTGGAGTATGTATATATACACATATGGATATGTTTATATATGTGTTTTTCAAGGTAATTGCTGAGTAAATTTGATATAATTGGATTCAATAATTACTAACAGGTCCTTTGATTGTCTAATGTTTTGAGTTAAAGAAATAGGATGACCTCCAGGCAGAACAAAATCCACCTGAGTATGGAAGTGAATTACAGCACTACTTGTCCTGAGTATGGAAGTCCATTACAGCACTTCTTTCAGGACACTGTTTTAACAAAGCACATAAATATGTCTGAATGAACCACAGTGTTAGAACCATTGTGGTTCCTCTTTCAATCAGATCCTGCCAGAATTATTATTATTATTTTTTGAGACAAGGTCTCGCTGTGTCACCCAGGCTGGATGGAGTACAGTGGTGAGATCTCAGCTCACTGCAACCTCCACCTCCAGGGCTCAAACAGTCTTCCCAAATCAGCTTCCTGAGTACCTGAGACTACAGGCATGCACCACCATGCTCCACTAATTTTTGTATTTCTGGTAGAGATGGGGTTTTGACATGTTACCCAGGCTGGTCTCAAACTCCTGGGCTCAAGTGATCCTCCTGCCTCAGCCTCCCAGAGTGAATGTTTCAGAAGAGATCCAGAAAAAGGAGACTGGCAATGAGGATTCCAGGCATGTGCCACCATGCCTGGCCTCTGTCAGGAAATTGCATCTCAGGTAGTTCAGATAAGAGATTTAATAAGGGGACAACTCCCAGAGGTGCGGTCAGGGCTGAGGGACTTGAGGCACCCAGTGACATGCAAAGGCAGGAAGCTGCTTCTGATAGCCCAGCAAGAGCTGAGCTGTGGAGGAGGGGCTGCTCAGCAGGAGCTGTAAGCACTGAGGGATACAGGCCCTGCCAGAAACACAGGCCAGAGCATAGGGAAGAGATACAATGACCCCGTTGTCTTCCTCTGATCCTCCGTGGGTGTCTCCTAAAGGCCAAACCCCAGTCAGATGCTGAGGGCAGAGGTGCCTGGGTGATATAGTCCATAGAAGGCACAGGCAGGGCAGGAAAGAGCAGAGATTGGATTTGGGGTGGGTGGGGAAAAATGGAGAAAACACACATGATACTTTAGAAATCTGTTTTTTGTCCTCAGATAGAAAAGTCCAAATTTCTTTTCTGGCCATAGGCAGGGCCCAGGTGGGCAGTGTGAGTGGCAGGTATGTGACTGTATAGAGTGGCTTATATCTAGTAGAGGTAATGATTACCTTGTTAAAGGTGATTGGCTGGACTCCCCGGAAAAGATGGGGCATCTCCATGGAAGCCTAGCTGCCCCAGTGCTTATGACAATAAATCAATCAATCCTGGTCAGGCTACGATCAAGCCAGGAGAGGAGCTGTTGCTTCTCCCACCACGAATGCTGCCTTGGGATATTCTGCAGCTAGCTTACACATCCTGGAGCCACAAGCCTCAATCTCAGCCCCCATGGTGCCAGGAAGAAGCAGCCTCTCCTAAGCATGCATGCTCAGCAATGGTATAGGGCTGGAGTTAGGTACTGACAAGCCATGTTACTCTTGTGTCCCATCTCTGATCACACCAGGGAAGGAGCTGGAAAGCTGTGCAGCCTGAGGTCTAGTTCTGTTTGACTTCTGTGCACTGCTTTACGTGGGTCACAGGGAAACTGATCCTGTCTTCCCTGGGAACTCTGCTTTGTCAAATCTGGTGTATGTGGACTACTTTGCCATTTGCTCTTGTTTGCAAGATGCTGGGGGTGATGCTCAGAATAGTATAAGTGGCAGCGGGGCTCCCACAGCTGACATGGACAGTTCTGTTCCTCAGACCTCTAGCCAGCACCTCCTTTAATCAGCTGCATGCCAGCTCATGGAGCCAAGATGACTGCACAGTATGATGTTTTGCAAAGTGAGGTGATCAGTGGGATGAATATTGAATGTTGTGACTCAGGATGTTTGACATTAGTGCCTCACCTGTGGCTCAGTGGGCAGACGTCACAATGGGCTGACAAATTAAAAAGGAAAAGCAAAATAGACCTGCCCATGAAAAACATGGTTACATAAATGCCCTTGAATAAATTAGTAATATTTATTTATGGTACACTGTAAGTTTCTCAATGATGTCCATATTTATTTCTGACTGCTTTGCAAGTGGCTCAATTTTGTCTTGCATTCCTCCATTGGAAATAAAGCTTTGACTTCCATTCATTTTGTTTGGGTGGAAGGTATTGTGGGGAAAATGTGGCTTTTCTATTGCCCTGAAGCCCACTTTGTCAGGGATCCAAGTGGCTATAGCAACTAAGTCTGTTGAATCTTCCTCTAGACTCAATCCCTGAAAATTAGTTGGAACAGATTAGAGAGAGCTCTGTGAAATGCCTCTTTTGGTTTCAGAGGAGCAGTGAGCTGGAAGGCTCATCCGTTCTTTGATCCTTCATGACTTCTCTGATCCTGCAAGTCGGTGTGACTCATCTCATACAAGATTTTGTTGTTTCACTCCCTTGGAAACTGTTGGACTGTTATAAATAAAGCCCACTCCTAGCCGTCTTGACCTTCAGCCTCTCAACTGGATTCTGCAGACCTGAAAGCCTCTAGAACCCCGGACGAGTGCTGAGGACTCTTTCCAAATGTGCAAGGCCGTGTCTGTAAAAACAAACCACTTTGTGTGATATTAAATTGATTTCTTTAAATGGGATGAATCAAGCTTCATTCTTTCCCTTGAATCAAAGGTTTGGTGGGTGGAGAGACAGCCTGAACTTCTGTCACTTCCTGGGGACCATCGTGTATCCACTTGGATGCTCTAAGGAGACCAGGAATCACGGGGTCATGGGGAGCTGGGGCAGCAGGGATGTCTCTTGGAGGCCCTGCCAAAGGCCATGTTGTCATCAACATATTTCGAGTGCTCACTACTTGCCAGGCATTAAAGTAGATATTCTCGTATGACTCTTTTTGCATCTGGGGAAGTAGAAGCCCAGAGATTTAAACACTGTGCTCAGTCTGTACTGTTAGTAAGTTGTGTACTCAGTGTTCAAACTTGGGTGGTCTGCCTTCAGAGCGTATGCTCTATATTGTGAAATCAGTCTGCTGCTTCCACCTCCCTTTGATTCCTGATGGAGGGGCAGGGCTCACAGGGAGTGTGCGCTTGGTATAAGAGAGGGTGTTAGGCAGGGAGGATGAGGGTAGAGAGGAGGGGGACTTGATAAACTCTCACTCACTAATGTGCTAGTGATGCAATGTTACAGTGAACTCTGGCATTTTAATTTAAAAAGAGGTTGAAGAGGCCAGGCACAGTGGCTCATGCCTGTAATCCCAGCATTTTGGGAGGCCAAGGCTGGCAGATTGCCTGAGGTCAAGAGTTCGAGACCAGCCTAACCAACATGGTGAAACCCTATCTCTACTAAAAATACAGAAATTAGCTGGGCATACTAGTGGGCACCTGTAATCCCAGCTACTCGGGAGGCTGAGGCAGGGGAATCACTTGAACCTGGGAAGCGGAAGTTGCAGTGAGCCGAGATCGCACCTCTGCACTCCAACCTGGGTGACAGAATGACACTCCATCTCAAAAAAAAAAAAAGGAAGAAAAAGAAAAAAACTGTTGAAGAGAGAGAGAGGGCCCTCCTTAAACACCACTCCTTGAGACCTTAGGAGGGTGGGAGGAAGCTGAAGGAAGCGGGTGAGGACTATCCCATTTGCTTTCCCTTCGAGGACTGGGCTATATGAGGCTGGTCTCTGAAGTTTGCTTATTTTTCTTCTAGAGGCATGTCGTTTATTGAGCGTCTAGGATGTATAGGACCCAAGCCAGGCATTGTGAAAGCCACAATGATGAGCATAGAACGGTTCTTGCTCACTGGGAACCACACGGCTCCTGCATGTAGAGGACTGTGCAAGGAGTCCAGAAATGCAAAATTTGGGTTGGGTAAGGGATTAATTTGAGCCTGAAGGAAGTTAGTGAGGGCATCAAAGAGCCTCTGGCATTCCAGCCTTGCCCCTTGAAGGGTGAGGTGTTCTGATGGGTAGAGAAGAGTTAAGGTGGATGAAGGGGAGCAGGCCCAGGTCCAGGCCGTGTTTACCGTAATTACAGATGACAGTGAATGGAATGTTTGTGTCTCCCCCAAATCTGTATGTTGAAATCCTAATCCCCAAAATGATTGTATTAGAAGGTGTGGTCTTTGGAAGGTAATTGGGGCATGAAATTTGAACCCTTATGAATGAAATTAGTGCCCGTATAAAAGGGGCCCCAGAGACCTCTCTTGTTCTCTTTCTACCATGTGAGGACACAAGGATAAGTTGGCAGTCTGTAGCCCAGAAGGGGGTTCTTACTAGAATCTGACCATGCTGACACCCTTATCTCAGACTTCCAGCCTCTGGAACTGAAATATAAGTTTCTGTTGTTTATAAGCCACCCATTTTGTGGTATTTTAGTATAGTAGTGTGAACTGACCAAGGCATGGATACATTTGCCTACATTCTGGCCCATTTTGTTTCCTATGAAAAGAAAACCTTAGCAAGTTAATAGACTGTAAATAGCAATGTTGTATACTACTGTGGAGAGATTAAAAAAAAATAAGTTTAAAAACTATTTACTTGAAAATAAATTATAAAATTCCAAGTAATGAAACATTTAAAAACTTTGGTTTCTGTGGCAGTTGAATAAACAATTCTTCCTGAACCACTTCTTAAATTAGATTTTTTCTAGCTCTAAGTTCAGAGTTCTGGTGTATTTAGGGCTTCGGGAATTTTCTGGGGCGGCATTTATTGCTTGGGCCTGCTTCTCCTTTCCACCTCTTCCTTTCAGGTGTTGAAGGCTTCTGATCAGCTGCATATTCTAATTGCCCTAGCAGTGGGTCTGTGTGTGGAAGGAAGCATTACTTTGTGTTTTGAAGTCTTGAACTGTCCTAACTGAATGTGAAATGCTCTGGTATATATCCTATCCCTCAAAGGGGAAAGGTGCTCTCCTGCAGCAGATTTGTGTGGCTTTCAAACTGAAAGTGAAGAGTTTTGAAGGCTCTCCATGTAGGATTATTTGATCAAGTGAATCCCTCAAAGTTTTGTTGTTGTTGTTGCTGCTGCTGTTGTTTCTGTGTGTGTGTGTGTGTGTGTGTGTGTGTGTGTGTGTGTGTGTGTGTGTGTATTTCAAGCAATTAGGGAGGTTACCATGGCAAGAATACCACACATGTAACCTCTTCTTCCAAACAGCATTACTCAGTAATTTTCTCTCAGGCCCCTTCAAAGTGTCCTTCAATATTCTCTGGGAGGATCAGATGTCCTGCATTTTATTGTTTTTAGCATAAGTTCTTGTCCAAATATGGGATACTTGAAAGTTTTGGC
>PVKP010032596.1:0-25782 GCA_004027715.1 Plecturocebus donacophilus | reverse complement strand
GTCCAGGCTGGAGTGCAATGGTGCAATCTCAGCTCACCGCAACCTCTGCCTCCTGGGTTCTGGTGATTCTTTTGCCTCAGCCTCTCGAGTAGCTGGAACCACAGGCACACACCACCATGACCAGCTACTTTTTGTATTTCTAGTAGAGACGGGGGTTTCACCTTGTTGGCCAGGCTGGACTTGAATTCCTGACCTCAAGTCATCTGCCTGCCTCAGCCTTCCAAAGTGGTGGGCTCACAGGCACAAGCGACTGCGCAGAGGCCCTAACTCATATTAATTTGATGTTTTGTAAATCTTGGGTTCATTGAGAGGAAAATAGGCATGACAGTTTTTAGTTGAAGGTGAAAATTATTTTTTAAAATATGATTCCCTTATGTTATAATATTTTCATGTTAGCATAGACATATTTTAGTTCCTTGGACTGAATTTGCTATGGTGTTCCAAATTCAGGGTTATTATATGATTATAGATAGAGCCAATTAAAGATGGAAACATTCAATATCACATGTCTTTTACTTAGCAGCTTTTCTTCACAGTTCTAAAATACCGTGAAATATCTTTATCAGCGTATTACTAAGAGCTTTTATAATTCCTACAAAAATAAAATTATATTTCAAATATGGAATTTTTCTGGCCAAACGTGCTAATAAAAATAACCCAGGTTAATGAAACTCTTGAAGGTGTCAGCAGCTATTCAGGATCAATTCCTAGCAATTGTCACTTCTTTTTCCTTAGTTTCTTCTATCAGGATATATTCCATCATAGCAAATTAGTAAATAAATACAAGTTTAGAAACCCAACAGTGTATAAATTTGGGGGAAACTGTATGAAGACTGGCCTCCTGCCTTGCATATGTTTAATTTGCTTAAAATAGCCAAGTGTCAGCTAATTAAATACACAGCCCTGTCTGGGTGCCCGAATGAATGTGAGTTCACCTTTTGCTGTGTCTTCATGCTCTAGCTGGTGACTTGGCGTGCATTGCTAGGGTATTAATTTTAGTAATGCACGTTCTAATTCATCCTGCCCATAGTCTGTCTGCTGGACACAGGACTGTTTTCAGTTTCCTCCTTCCAACCATCTGCCAAATCATTTCAGAATATATTCTTTCATATGCCCCGGCTCTCAAACCATTTGGAGCAAAGTCTCTCACCTATCCTGGAGACACGACTTCTGCCCTGGTGGATGGCCTGCAGCCTGGAGAGCGCTATCTTTTCAAAATCCGGGCCGCAAACAGGAGAGGCCTGGGACCTCACTCCAAAGCCTTCATTGTCGCTATGCCAGCAAGTAAGCACCGTGTGTCTGTGGCTGTCTTCTCTCTCTCTCCATTTCTGCTGTTTGTTTTGTGTTCCTTTGAATCATGCTCTTGGGTTTGGAATGCTCAACAGATGATTTTTCCAGGCTAAGCTGCATATTGATTTTTAAAATATTTTTGTGTTCTCTTTAGAAATTAGTCTTCTCAAAGACTACAATGTTATTGATTGCTGATAACATTAATAATTATTGCAGTATTATTAATATATTAATTATAGAATTAATGTGACATCACTATTTAATTTTGGGCTTCTGGTGTGAGGGAAAGAACATTTTTACCAATGGTAATGTGACGTTTTGTTATTAGTGCTCTTTAATTTAAATTTTTAAATAGATTTAAAAATTTTTAGTTTGCAAAAGCAGAGAGGACAGGAAATGGGTGAGAGTTAAAAAAACTACCCACTGGGTACAATATTCACTGATTGAGTGATGGGTTCACTAGAAGCCCAAGCTTCACCACGATGCAATATATTCATGTAACAAACTTGCACGTGCAATCCCTGAATCTAAATTTTTTTTAAAAAAGTAAAATTTAAAACTAAAAGTAAAAATTTTGATTTGTATTCCAAATGAGCAATGCAGCAGTAGTCAGAAGGATTTCAGTTGTCCAGCTTACCTGATCAATCGAAACCCAACAAGTTAATCAAGATCCACAGCTGGAGGGGAGTGCTTCGGGACCGTGTTTTCTTTTCTACTTCCTTACATTTATGCTGGGTATTGGCAGCTTTTCCTTCATTCCGTGCTGTGGAGAGCCATGGTATACTGCAATATTAGACAATTTTGTCATGGAAAAATCTGTGACATGGATGACATCTGTCCCCTCTGGCTCTCTCACTGCAATACAGATTCCTCTCCCCTTACAGAATCTCTTCCCTCAGTCAGTCTGTGCTGAAGACAGGGTGATTACAGTGTGTTAAATATGATTGCTTATCCCAGGAGTCTTTTTAGTTTAAGCCTTATTTCAGAATTAAAAATGTGTCCATTATTAATGGAATTTTAAACAAGAAGGAGGAATCAGGCAAGGACATGTTATGGGAGGAGGGAACTTTTTGTAATGCTTTAAAAATTACAGCTAGGTTGCTCATCACATGTTTTCCTGTCACTTTGAGTACAGATTATTCAGCAATTTGCACCAGGTGCATTTGTATTTCTTGTCTATTAAGGACAGCTATAATGCATTTGTAATACACTGACAATTAGTTATATTAAGAAAATCCTATATAAGATTTTGCATTTATAAAATAAATGAGTTACTTCAAAGTACTCATTTCAGAAATTCTTCAAATAAGATGTGGCATAGCCTAGTTCAATCGAGATTCAATTCACGTATATTTTCCAGGACTGTATTGTTTACTTAAAGCAAAACGTAAGTTTTAAAAAGAATGTTATCATTGAGAAAATAAGTTTCCAGTGTTCTAAGGAATTAGAAGTTATTCATTATGACTACTGATTTGAAATGCCTCCGTACACTGTCTTAAATACTTTGTATCACCTCTGCCTTGGCTTTTGAGTTTTTCTTTGACAGGCAGTTCTTTAAAATCTCTTGCAGCCGGTAAGGCGGATGTTCAGCAGAACACGGAGGACAACGGGAAACCCGAACAACCCGGGCCTTCCTCGCCTTCTCCCAGAGCTCCTGCTTCTCCAGCGAGAAATGCCAAGGACCTTCTCCTTGACTTGAAGAACAAAATCCTGGCCAACGGTGGGGCGCCCCGAAAACCCCAGCTTCGCGCTAAGAAGGCAGAGGAGCTGGATCTTCAGTCGACAGAGGTCACCGGGAAGGAGGGGCTGGGTTCCCGGGCGGACTCGCCCACGTCGCCCTCGGACACGCAGGACCAGAAACGGCCCCCGAGGCCGCCCAGCAGACACGGCCACTCGGGGGTCGCTCCCGGCAGGACGGCGGTGAGGGCCCGGATGCCAGCGCTGCCCCGAACCGCAGGCGTCGATAAGCCTGGCTTTTCCCCGGCCACCCACCCCCGCCCAGGGACGGCGCCCGCGGCTTCGGCCTCTCCCGCCCACCTCGCGGCCACCCAGGGCACCTCCCATCGTCCCTCCCTGCCTGCCCGCTTTAATGACAACGACTCGGTGGACTCAGACGAGGACGAGCTCGCCGCGGGCTCCCTCCAGCCTCGGCCAGCCCTGTTCCCCAGCCGCCTGCCCCCCTCCAGTGTTCTGCGCGACCGAAGCTCCGTGCACCCCGGCGCAAAGCCAGCCTCGCCGGCGCGGAGGACCCCCCATTCAGGGGCCGCGGAGGAAGATTCCAGTGCCTCAGCCCCGCCCTCAAGACTTTCTCCACCCCATGGGGGATCCCCTCGGCTGCTGCCCGCCCAGCCACGCCTGGGCCCTCCGCTCTCCAGGGGCGGGAAGGATGGCGAGGACGCCCGAGCCACAAACTCCAATTCACTATGGCGGTCTGCCACGACCTCCTCGGCCTCTTCTCGTCTCTCCTCCAGGACGCAGTTGTCTGAGGGAGCGCAGGCTTCTGATGGCGAAGGCGAAGGTGACGGCGACTCGGAAGACAGCGGGAGGCAGGCGGAGGCCACGGCCCAGACGTTGCGGACCCGGCCTGCCTCTGGACACTTCCATTTGCTCAGACACAAGGCCTTTGCTGCCAACGGGAGGGCTGCGAGCAGGTTCGGCATTGGGCGGGGACCTCGGCTGCAGCCCTCCAGCTCCCCAGAGTCCACTGTGCCCTCCCGAGCCCACTCCAGGGTTCACTCTCACCCCGCTTCCCACCCTAGGCTTGGCTCAGGTATCCATGGAGACGAGGAGGATGAGAAGCCGCTTCCTGCCACCGTTGTCAACGACCACGTGCCTTCCTCCTCCAGGCAGCCCATCTCCCGGGGCTGGGAGGCTCTGAGGAGGAGCCCTCAGAGAGGGGCCAGCCTGCATCGGAAGGAGCCCATCCCAGAGAACCCCAAATCCGCAGGGGCCGACGCGCATCCTCAGGGCAAATACTCCTCCCTGTCCTCCAAGGCTCAGGACGTTCAACAGAGCACAGACGCGGACACGGAGGGACATTCTCCCAAAGCGCAGCCGGGGTCCACAGGCCGCCACGCGTCCCCTGCTCGTCCGCCCGCAGCACGGCCTCAACACCACCCCGGGCCCAGTGTTCCCAGAAGGATGACACCCGGCCGGGCCCCCGAACAGCAGGCCCCTCCTCCTGTCTCCACGTCCCAGAACCACCCGGGTCCCCAGAGCAGAGACGCGGGGCGGTCACCTTCCCAGCCCAGGCTCGCACAGGCCCAGACCGGGCGGCCCCTCCCCACGTCGCAGGGCCGCTCCCACTCCTCCTCGGACCCTCCCACTGCGAGCTCCCGAGGGGTGCTCCCCTCAGCCCTCCAGAACCGGGACGAGGATGCCCGGGGCAGCTATGACGACGACAGCACAGAAGTCAAGGCCCAGGATGTGCGGGCCCCCGCGCACGCCGCGCGCGCCAAAGACGCAGTCGCGTCCCTTCCCAAGCAGCAGGTGGAGTCTCCAACTGGCGCAGGTGCGGGTGGCGACGACAGGTCCCAGCGCGGACAGGCGAGCTCCCCCGCTAGGCCCGGCCGGCCCAGCGGCCCCCAGTTTCGCGCCCGGGTCCCCGGCAGGGCATCGCCCTACGCGGGGCATAAGGAGGAGGGCGCGATCCAGGCCACACCCGGGAAGTCGGAGCCTCCTTCCAAGCGGCCCCTGTCCTCCAAATCCCAGCAGTCGGTCTCGGCAGAGGAGGAGGAGGACGCGGGGACTTTTAAAGGCGGGAAGGAAGACCTTCTGTCTTCCACTGTGCGGAAGTGGCCCTCTTCCTCCTCTCCCAGGGGCGGCAAATACGCCGATGGGAGTCTCGCCAAGGACGAGAGGGAGTCTGCCATCGCGCTTGCCCCTCGCGGAGGGAGCCTGGCTCCTGCGAAGCGACCTCTCCCCCCACCTCCAGGCAGCTCCCCCAGGGCCTCCCACCTCCCTTCCCGACCGCCGCCTCGCAGCGCGGCCACTGCGAGCCCCGTCGCGGGCACCCACCCCTGGCCGCGGTACACCACGCGCGCCCCGCCCAGCCACTCCTCCACCACCCCGATGCTGTCCCTGCGCCAGCGGATGATGCACGCCAGATTCCGAAACCCTCTCTCTCGCCAGCCTGCCAGACCCATTTACAGACAAGGTAGTTTATTTTTTCAAACGGTCTTTCTTTAAGGTGCTCAGTAGTGTTCATGGCAATGCCCGAGAGGTTTTTATTCTATTTTATTTAGCACCTACTATGTCCAAGCACCTTTAAGGGCTTTGCACATGTGACATAATTTCATCCTCTGAACTGTCTCTAGGGTTTGCATTGTTACCCCTGTTTTCCAGGTGGAAGCTGGGGCTCAGGATCTGAGGGGCTTGCCCTAAGGCAGACCTGCCATTCCAATCCCAAATGGCCTAATGTCACAGCCATGACTAACCCACATTCCCTGTAATTCCACAGTCATTTCACCGTCCCACTTTGCCTCTTTAAATGTGTTGGTATACACTCTTAACCTGTGAAAAACCATGATGCCAAGCTCAGGTTCTTCTTAGCTGTTCATGTGCCCACGTGTGTTTAAGGAATCCATAGTAGCTGGTTAGCTACATATGTAGGTTGACCTTGTTCTTGTCCTCATCTTCTACATGCAAAACTCTCAACCAAACAAACCCTAAAACAAACTCAGTATCTTGGCTATGAATTGCTCAGCGCAACTAGTGAATGTTGTCTAAAACCTCCAGAAAAAGCACGTTAAAAATCATTGTCACAAAAAGGAGTTACAGGCAGATGTGTGCCTTGTGTTTCTGTAACAGAGGATTGAAGGAAGTCAGCTATGAACTGGAATCTATGTCCAGGGCAGGGTCTGAGGTATTTACTATCAATTTGCATTCAGTTCAATGGTGCTTTAAACTCTCCTTGTGTGTAATTGGGGCTTTATAGAACATTCGTGAATGAACGTATTTTTTTTTTTTTTTTTTTTGCTAATCTGTACAATGCATTGTACAATGTAAAGGTATAGAATAATGCCCCATATCAAAGTCAGTTTTCCACTAAGATTGACTATTTTAAGCAAACCTAACACCCTGATAATAGATGTAAAACTCAGCTTTCCCTTGTACATAGCAGGAACTCAATAAATATTTAATAAATAAATGAAGGAATGAGAGAAGTAAGTATCTGACCTGCAAGTACCAGAAAGCCCAAGCTCTTTACCGAGTCAAAGCTGGACCAGAACAGGCTGGAGCTGATGAGAAACATTTCCATGTGAGGCAGAGACAGACAGAAATGACAACCGCAAGTGTGCTGCTGTATCTTCTTACTGCCTGAGCAAATACTTCTCAAGCAGCCCCACAGCATTCAGCAAGCTTTGAGACAGCATCATGCATTTATACTTGACGATTGGGACCTGAGTCAGCTGGAAAAAGTTGTGTTTAATTTAACATGCCAAGAAAAGTGGGACAGCGTTTAGTACATTTTAGACATAATTTTCTCTATCCTTCCAACCCTTCCTTTCTCCACCTTCCACATGGCTAAAATAAAGCTACAGTTACTAAGGTCTTAAGTTTTCTATGGCAAATTGACTTACACCAGGTGCACCCATTCCTGCAGTATTGTCAGAAAGCTGTGACTTTATTCTTAACAGACATTCATATTTGTTATGGAGAAGTCATAATTTAAGACTACCATTATCTAATATATTTGAGCTACTGGTTTAAAATTCTGTTTAGAGCTTCTGTTTGAAATGATGTGTTACTACTTATAGTTTGCTATGAAGCCAACTTCCTGGAAATGCTGAATTTACCAGGCTCTATTATTTTTATTTTTGGTATTGTGTAGGTTATAATGGCAGACCAAATGTAGAAGGGAAAGTCCTTCCTGGTAGTAATGGAAAACCGAATGGACAGAGAATTATCAATGGCCCTCAAGGAACAAAGTGGGTAGGGTAAACTTCTTTACACATACCCGTTGTTTTCATGCTGTTGAGAAGAGAAAAATGGTGGACATTGTGTAACGATAAATGAAGTAGTCTTTATTTGTTCTTTTTTCTCTAGTTTTAACTATTCATATGTACTTGTATAGAGTTTCTTTCAATACTCAGAAAAATCTTTGGTTCTCTTGGTAACTAGCTTGTTTTCTTCTCATAGCCAAGATAAGACACGGGCCTTTGTTTTTCATTTGTCTTGACTGGGTAGGAAGGTCAAATGAATGCATGGCCCAACCATAGCAATTATAGACCCAATGGATGGCCTCTCAAATGAACTTATATTTTCCTTGACATGGTAGCTTCATTTTATTTTTAGGTTTTGGGTATTGTTTGATTAAACATTACACATATTTTCTATAAGTTGTCTCAAATCCTTTTTAAAAGGACACAGGGTAAAAACAAACAAATAAACAAACAAAAACTCTGAGTGATGCTGGCAGTTTTTATTAGATCGTCTTTTGAATCTTCCAATAATTGTTGTTGGACTAAAACTATGTATTAGTACTTTATGTATGTCTAAGCTAAACAGCTTTAACTGCTTGGGGTTAAGATAAATGTTTAGAAAGTTTTGGTGGGTTGAGGGTAATAGAACACTTAACAATATTCAGGAATTTAAAGTACTTTCTCTAAGAATAAAACAAAATTATTTATACTGTAATTCCCAATCAAAACTTCCCATTTATAATGATAAGTTTTAGAGAAAAGTACTAAAAGACTATGACATTTTCAGTCATGGGTGATTTAAAGATACATGTTATCATTTCTATTTTTTTTTTTTTTTTTTTTTTGAGATGGAGTCTCGCTTTGTCGCCCAGGCTGGAGTGCAGTGGCGTGATCTCAGCTCACTGCAGCCTCTGCCTCCCGGGTTCAAGCGATTCTCCTGCCTCAGCCTCCCGTGTAGCTGGAATTATAGGCCCCACCACCACACCTGGCTAATTTTTGTATTTTTAGTAGAGACGGAGTTTCACTATGTTGGCCAGGCTGGTCTCGAACTCCTTACTTTGTGATCCACCCGCCTCGGCCTCCCAAGGTGCTGGGATTAGGAAGAGAAATTTATAATAGGAAAAATGCACATTAAAGCAAAATGCCGTTGCAAACAATTTTGAATTGAAACAGTATGGGGCAGATTTCAAAATAGGGTTTATATAAATTTTGTTTTAATTACCAAAACAGCAAGTGGCTTGCTTGCAGGCTTCCTCCAGTAGCCCGATTGTGCAAAGCAGTGGTTTTCAAACTTAAGCCAGCTCAGGATCACTGAGGATTTTGTCAAATACAGGTCTTGGGTAGCTGGGTGATTTGAGTATCTGACAAGTTCCTATGTGTTGCTGAGGCTTCAGGTCCAGGACCATGCTTTGAGAACCACCAGCAAAGAGCATGAGCTTGTTCCTTAATAGAGATAATTATGGCTTTCTTCAAGTTTTGCAGTTCCTTAGAATGTGACATTTTTTGCATGCATACTATATTAAGCAACTTGATTACAAATTATATTTTGTTATAGCAACTTTGATTTTTAACATTAATGGTAAAATTGAAAGATTTTATGTCTTTAATGTGCTAGCAATATACATTCATTGCAAGAAGTCAAAACAATTCATATTGAAATATATGAAAAAATAAACATTTTTTACCTAAACTACTTCTCAAAGATAACCACTGTTAACAGTTTGAGGTATAACCTTCCATAATTTTTTTCTCTGCAGTTTTAATCTATGTACACAAATGAATATATTTTTATTTTTGCAAAAGAATCAGCCTTGTAATTGGAGTCCACATATATGTAGAATGTATGTCAAATTGTCTGCATAATACTTTACCATATGGATGGGCCATAAATTATTTAATATCTTCCCTCAACTGAGAGACACATTGCTTCCATCTTTCCGGCATTAGACACATGTACTTAATGGTAAAAATATTTCTAACATCTTTTGTGATTTGAGAAACTTAAAACAATTTACATATGATATGGGTAAGCAATTATAATATGAAAGATGACTGTTTTACACCTTATTTTTTAAGACTTTATGAATGATATTGACAAAAAGAATGTCTTCTACTCACATTATGGTTTCCTTCTTTGGAAGCTACAGGCATATGTACATGTAGTAGGACTAACGTGACCATTTCAAAACATCCAATATATTCTTTCATCTATGTCATGGATTTAGGTTGTGGACCTTGATCGTGGGTTAGTATTGAATGCAGAAGGAAGGTACCTCCAAGATTCACATGGAAATCCTCTTCGGATTAAACTAGGAGGAGATGGTCGAACCATTGTGGGTAAGGGAAAATGGTTTCTAAAGAATAAAAGCCCACTGAATTAGCTGTAGAATCACAGCTTCTATCTTCCTTTGCCCCCTCATTGATAATGATTGATCTTAGTATGGTGACTTTTACCCATGTGGGAAGAAGAGTCTCAGAAGAGGCAGCACTTGGTGTTTCCCCCAGGCTGCTGTGGTTCTACTCTTCCTGCAGGCTGCACCTGCTAGAAAATGTGGCCCTTTACTCTGTTCTTAAATTGGCACTTTTAGAGGAGGGGTAGTTGTAATTCAGTGCCTGTTGTTTTTTTTGAGATGGAGCTCTGTTGCCCAGGCTGGAGTGCAGTGGCACAATCTCAGCTCACTGCAGTCTCCACCTCCCAGGTTCAAGCGATTCTCCTGTCTCAGGCTCCCAAGTAGCTGGAATTACTGGTGCCCACCACCAAGCCTGGCTAATTTTTGCATTTTTAGTAGAGATGGGGCTTTGCCATGTTGGCCAGGCTGGTCTTGAACTCCTGACCTCAGGTAATCCGTCTGCCTCTGACTCCCAAAGTTCTGGGATTATAGGCGTGAACCACTGCGCCCAGCCTAGTTTTTACATTTTAAAATGATTGCCAGAAAAAGGAATATTTTGTGATGTGATAATTATACAAAATGCACACTTCGTTGTCCATATACAAAGTTTTATTGAAACACAATGCACTCATTTATTTATGCATTGTCTAACTCATTTGTTATATATTATTTATGTATTGTCTGTCTTGTTTTTTGCACTCTAAAAGCTGATTGAGTAGTTGCAACAGAGACCATCTGGCCTATAAGGCTTAAAATATTTACTTCCTGGCCCTTTACAGAAGAATTTTTCCACCTTTAATCCAAAGTAACACTTTTCCCTCTTAGAAATAGGAATGAGGCAAAGGAAAGTATTACTTCCTTTGCTAGACACAAGAGTTATCTCAGAATAATGGGGCATACTGATGCAATATTCATTTATCCCTTTGCCTTTTACTGATTAAAGCACAATAATACATAAGCTTTGAGAAGACATTCGTTGCTTGTTTTTTATTGTTTCACCTTGTTTAATTCATAGCTATTGGTTGATTTTGTTTCAGATCTGGAAGGGACCCCCGTCGTGAGTCCCGACGGCCTGCCCCTCTTTGGGCAGGGGCGACATGGCACACCCCTGGCCAGTGCACAGGATAAGCCAATTTTGAGTCTTGGAGGAAAGCCGCTGGTGGGCTTGGAGGTCATCAAGACAACCACCCATCCACCTACCACCACCACACGGCCCACCACCACTACGACGCCCCTGCCTACCACTACTACCCCAAGGCTCACCACTGCCACCACCCGCCGCACGACCACCACCCGCCGCACGACCACCAGGCGCCCAACAACCACAATCCGAACCACTACGCGGACAACCACCACCACCACCCCCAAACCCAGCACTCCCATCCCCACCTGTCCCCCTGGGACCTTGGAACGGCATGACGATGATGGCAATCTGATAATGGGCTCTAATGGGATCCCAGAGTGCCATGCTGAAGAAGGTAACTGGCTTTGTTCTAATGCTAACCACTTACCAGGCACACTAGCATGCCCAGCTCAGAGCAGGGTGGCGGAGCCTGCAGGGGAGGGATGAGAACTGCATACAGCAAATCAGCAACCAGATGCATTTTGGTCCCAGCAGGTTTGTTTGACAGTACCATGTCACAGCTAAGGTTGGAAGACTTAACAAATAAAAATACTGCATAGGACATATTTACATGAAAAAGTTATTTGCTGCTCACTTAAAATCAGATTTAACTGGGCTCCTGTATTTATCTGGCAACTCTCATCACAACCCTAGTCAAGAATTTGGCTGAAACTTGTGACATTAGGTGTTTGGACTAGCATTTCCCAAAGTGTGTTCCAGTGGATATTGTAGATTAGTGGTTGTAACACATATGTATATACTTAAAAGGTTCTGTGATTAGCAATGTGATTTAAATAAGGTTGCATAAATTTCTTATAGTTGTAACACTTAGATCATTGAATAGTCTCATTGAGAATCTCCAAGAAAAGAAATGTTTCCCCAGCATATTCGGCAGCTGAGCACTTTTTTGATCAGCCCTCCTTTGGAGAATGCCAGTCCTCATGTGGCTGGGCTTCTTGTGGGAGTGTGGAGTGTGGGCTTCCCACTGGGTAAGAATGCACCATTTCCCTCTCTCTGCTGATCTGCACTATCCTGCCACCTCTGATATGAGTCTGTCTTCCTTCTGAGAATGGCTTGTTCTCCCTGAAGAGCAGGAGCTAGAACACCTTCATCCAGGTCATGGTGGAGCCCGTATATCAATATGTCTCCATCCTTTCTGCTCAGTCCCCTGCTGAAGCTGCTTTGGAAGAAGTCGTTCTAGATTTGCATCAGGGATGGAGAAGGTAGATTCATCTTCTTTCTCTCATTTCTTTGAAATGAGTTGCAATTTCAACCGTAAAGCTTAAATCTTTTAAACTAAGGCAGAGTGAAGACGTTTCAGGAATCAAGCCTGGAATTCTTATGCAGCATTATTGACCATAACAAGCCCTATCGGTGTGAACATGAATATTGTATCCAAAATGGGAATTCTGTTGGAATTTAGTCTTTCTGTGGAAAAGTTCCAAATAAACAGGAAAACTTGACACATCCAAAAATTTCACACCAAAAGAACATGGAAATACATACAGAGGGAGAGGAACAATGGGAAGAAAAGTTCTCCTCTGTCCATTGACCCAGTGAGTACAAATTTGAATTTATCTTTGAATTTCTAGTATTAAAATATTATGTTAATTTCCTTGACATCTAACTTCTGCATGCATTAATGTGTAAGTTTTAAAGGCTGAAATACAATTAAAATGTAATTACTTAATAACTGGTTGTAAACAAAAAAGTGACTTTTGGATTTGGTTTTAATTACTGTTGCTATTATTTCCCATTTTATTTTATCTGCTTTTATTTAGGGCTTCTAACATGTTCTCTTTATTTACTGTGTATTTTTGGACTTTTATTTGACATGAAAGTCAATATTTTTCTTGGCATTTTTGCCCCTTATTTTCTTTGCAAATCGTGACATATATATGTTCACTCCCACCCAGTCTCCTGATTCTCTAGTCCAAGCTAAAGAATAATTTTCTTCTGGATAACATTTTGAAAATAAGTACAAATCAACACAAAGTCTTGGGGAAAAGTTAAATTTGGGGACAGCAACATAGCATCCTTATACTGTATTTTAACGCACTATAATTTGTTATCTTAAAAAGACTTCCATATGGCCTTTCTTCCTTTCTTAATTCTACTGTTCTACTAACAAATTCATTAAACATTTTCTTCTTTGTTAACTGTAATCATAGTTAATTTTATCTTTTAATCTTTTTAAACAACTTTCTTGATGTATGTTTGGCATCGAAAAAGTTTTGCATATTTAACCCAAGTATGTCGATGAGTCTGGGATAAGAATACATTCATGAAATCATCATCCCACTAAGACCACAGACACATTCATCACCTTCCAAAGTTTCCTCCCGCTCCCACTCCTTTATTGTTAGTATTATTCTTTTCTCTTTCTTTGTAGTAAAAACACACACCATAAAAATGGTCATTTTTTGTGATAAGAAATTAAAATTTTACTATTACAAAGATAGCAAAGACACGGAATCAACCCAAATGCCCATAATGATAGATTGGATAAAGAAATTGTGGTCCATATACACAATGGACTATTATGCAGCTGTGAAAAGGAACAAGATTATGTCCTTTGCAGGAACATGGTTGGAGCTGGAAGCTATTATCCTCACCAAAATAACACAGGAACAGAAAACCAAACACCACATGTTCTCACTCATAAGTGGGAGCTGAACAATGAGAACACATGGACACGGAGGGGAACAACATACAGTGGGGCCTGTTAGAGGGTGGGGTGTGGGAAGAGAGAGCATTGGGAAAAATAGCTAATGCATACTGGGCTTAATACCTAGGTGATGGGTTGATCTGTGCAGCAAACCACCATGGCACACGATTACCTACGTAACAAGCCTGCAGCTCCTATACGTGTACTCCAGAACTTAAAAATAAAAATTTTAAAAAAGAAATTAAATTTTAAAAAGGTACGAATACTAGCTCTATTGAAATAAAATTCATATACTATAAAGTTCATCTTTTAAAGTCGGTGGATGTTAATATAATTAGAGTTGTGCAATGATCACCACTATTAGATTCCATAATATTTTCATCACCCCAGGAGAAATTCCACATTCATTAGCAGTAAGCCCTCATTCCTCCCTCCTCGCAACCCCTGGAAACCACTAATGTACTTTCTCTCTCTATGGATTTACCCATTTGGGACATTTTGTATAAATGGAATCATGACATATGTGGCTTTTTGTGTCTGACTTCTTTCTTTCATTTAGTGTAACTGTTTTCAAGATTCATTCACATTATAGAATATATCAGTACTTAATTCTTTTTCTTCCATTGTATGAATATACAGCACTTTTTCCATTCATCACTCAGTGATCATCTGGGTTATTTCCACTTTTTGGTTGTTATGAATAATGCTGCCTTGAACCTTTGCTTGTTTAGTTTTGCTCTTCTTGATCTGACTTCTCCATTGGATAATAAACTCTTTGCAGTTGAGACAGTGTCTTCTGCTTCATCTCAAATTCATTGTGGTACCTAAGTATGCAGCTTTGGATATCTAAGCAAGACCTTAAGGTGTAGTAGGCATTCCCCATGTCCTAAATGCCAGTGCTCTTTTTTTTTTTTCAGGTTCTGTTTCTAGAGCAAATCTGATGAAAGAGGGTATATATGGAATGTGATGAACCAGATAAACATCTTCAAGAATTTGTAGCATGACCTTGTTACAGGTCACAGAAAAACATCAGTCATTATGGAAAACAGATCTTCCCCATCACAGCTGGGTCTCCAGATAGAAAATACTGAGAAATTAAAAAACTTACTTGAGCTGGACCTACTGTACAATGTGCAAATCTCCCTGAGTTTCAAATGGCTGTCATTTAACTTCTGTCTCTAAACGTCTACTGAGAATAATTTTTAAAAATATTTTTTAATATATCTGGAGCAAAGACCTTACTTGTTTGGTGGCATTTTTCACTTATTTTTTCATGACTACATGGATAAACTACTGAAGAGAATGAACTGCACTACTAGGGTTGATGGCTGGCAACTACGTTTATGTGAAGAGCTTTTTACATCGGTGCTGGGTTGACTTGTAAGATATCCTGTTTTACATAGTTCTGAATGGTTTAAAATGGCATTTAGGTGGGCCAAGTCAGGTGGTCAACTTTTTAAAAAAAATTGTGAATATATTTCATCACATCTGGAAGTTATTTTTACTTGGAGTCAAGATGGTTCTATTTTAGAAAAATTATGCCTGGGTTTATTTGGTCTTAAGAAAAAGAATGCCGGAATCACTCAGTAGGTTGTTTACTTAATGCCAGAAGACTTAGCTGTCACTCATCTCAGGAAGTGAGATCATTTGCAGGCAAAAGCATCATTTCTGTGGCCTGCTGCATGCACTGGAGTATTTCAGCACCTCAAGGAATTACCCATAACAGCAGAGTCCATGAAGGAAATGATACACTTTTTCCTTTTCTTGTTTACCCTGGGATGCAAAAACCTCATAATGTGTTCATTTTTGACCTGGCTAAAAACAATAATGAAAAGAAATGACGCTGAACTGATAATGAGGAAGAGCAAGATGATATTCCTAGACAAGGGAAAGAAAATGATAGGCCAGGGAACAATGACAAGATAATCCCAAACTTTAGCGAGTGCGAACCTGCAAACTGATTTGAACAAGCTCAGAAGTAATTTGTCTTGGATCTCAGGCATATTGACATTGGAATGATCGAAGGAAAGTTTGTGTTTAATAGTTTTTCATGAAATGGCCATTCCACCCTGAAACAGTTGGATAATTGACAACTCCTCTCTGCTTAACATTCATTGGCTGCGTTCGCACACACCAGAGTCATTGCCTCAAGGACCATCTCTTGGGTCTCTGAATAGGGGCTGGGGGCTTCTGAATAGGACTGTGATTCCAGGAAGGCTGGACAGACTGCTCAAGGTTGCCATTGTCTTTCGTGGGTGGAGTCTGTTTTTACAATGTAACATTCACGTCATTCAAACTAGGCTAAAAATACTGGTAGAATAATGACATAGGAGTTTATACACCTTGTACTCCAATTTCCCCTTCATTGCACTGTAGAATGGTGATTCTAATAGAACATCTTCATGTTTACAAATAATTTTATCGCTTAGCTCAACTTTTAAGAAGTGGAGGCAGTTTTATAAAGTATAAAGTATGTAGTCTTTGGAGCCAGAGAGCTTGAAGTTCACATTCTGTTTTTGCTGTCTTTTACCATTTGCATGTCTCAGACATGCTGTAAATATTCCCAGAGCCTTGGTGTCCTTGGCTGATGTATTGGTCTGTTTTCATACTGCTATAAAGATACTACCTGAGACTAGGTAACTTATAAAGGAAAGAGGTTTAATTGAGCCACAGTTCTAAATGGCTGGGGAGGCCTCAGGAAACTTACAATCATGGCAGAAGGGGAAGCAGGCACATCTTACATGGTGGCAGGTGAGAGAGAGAGAGAGCAAGTGTGCAAGAAAAACTCCCATTTATAAAACCATCAGATCTTGTGAGAATTCACTCACTATCATTAGACCTGCATGGTGGAAACTTCCCCCATAATCCAATCACTTTCCACCAGATCCTTCCCTGGACATGTGGGGATTTTGGGGATTACAATTCAAGATGAAATTTGGGTGGGGGCACAGCCTAACCATATTTGCTGAGAAGCGGTTATTTATAAGCTCAATGTATCTCAAGGGTTTATTGTGAAATTAACTCAAACAGCTTATACATAAAAGTGGCTGATGCACAGAAGACATCCAGGAAACCATCCACTAGTCACTTCTTCCTGTTTTCCCCACCTCGCCCCCTTTTAAGGGTGCATTAAGTTTAGAAAGTTCTGTATAATTGCTGTGGGCTTCAGGTCAAAGGGAGGAAAGGAATGCCTTAGAATTTTTTTTTTTGAGCTATAAAACCTTTTGCCTCAAGATTTTATCAGCTATAGTGAGATGTTCTCCTTTTTTCAGCTACATCTATATCCCCCAAGTAGAGAAATAGTATAATTGATTCCATCACACCTTTTCCAAAAGACTTCTGCTTGAACTACCCTGATAATGGAGGCAAAGATGCCTTTTATACTTAAATCACTCACCTAACCACATGTTACTCATGCTCATAATATCAGTTTAGTTATTACAGGAATTTTAATAGTTCTAACTAGGGTTTCCGGGCTTTTCCAAAAATCATATTTGAAATTTTATATTACATTTCAAGTATAATTCTGTAGTCAAAATAGATCTATTGGTTAGTACAGCCCAATCTGTCTGTAAAGAGAAATTTGCAATCACTGACATATTTTTCCAAACTTCCTGTGCAAATTAGGAAATCTGATTTGTCTCCCAAGCCCATGAAAGAGGGTGGGAGGTCAGCAGGAAGTGGAGAAGCACAGGAAATTCGTGTTGGTAGGGTTTGCCAAGTTGTCATGTAGAAGAGGTAGGAAATTACCCTGTTTCTAGAATATTCCAGAAGCAAGATGGATGGGGTGGAGGAATGAAGACTGATAAAGAGGGGAGTTCACACATGAGGAGCTTTTGTCACCATCCTGAGCACCAATCGCCCACTCTCTTTTCTCTCTCGTGACTGCTTCCTGAGAGCACCTGTTGTGGCATGAGGGGACGGGGGGGGGCCTTCCCTCAGCATCAGAGCCCTGCAGGCGGGTGGGCCGAGGTGGTGGGAGGGAGGTAAGAGAGAGCTCAGTGGTGCTGAGGAGTCTGGGGATGTGGAGAGGGGTGTTTGCTCCTGAGGGGGCAGGCATTTGTATCGTCCTTTTCTGAGCCCAAAGGAGAGACAGTCTGGGTTCCATGTCAGTGGTTTGATGACTTTCCTCCTGAAAAAGTTGTGGAGACTCGGGCCTTGGGGACTTCTTTTTGTGACCTACTTGAGGTGAATGATTGTTATGCACTGGGGCCTATTTCTGAGAGAACCGCCGAGAAGGAGCCCTGGATGACCAGTCCTTCTCTTTGTCCTCACTAGATGAGTTCTCAGGCCTGGAGACCGACACCGCAGTACCCACCGAAGAGGCCTATGTTATATACGACGAAGGTACAAACTGGCTTTTGAAAAATTATTTGCACACTTTCTTTCCTGATCAAAAGATCTGATTGTAGCTATTGAGTGGATGATCTTGATGAAGTTTCCTTTAGAACTTTGCGCTGGTGGCAGTGCTGAGGGCTGGCTTAGAGAAGGGCGATTGTACCCCATGCTTCCACATCAGCCCGAAATGCATATTTGAGCTATGAAAAACATTATGCTTACCATGTAGATGCAGCTTCCTACCTGGTCCCTGTGCTCCCGGTCCCTGCGCTCCCTGTCCCCTCCCTCCCAACCCTCTTGGGGCCCAGGGAATTCTGGAGTTGTCCATCTGGGCTCCCCTTCAGCCTTTATTTATAAAACTTACTTGGTTTAATCAAATACCACTTCCTTACTTGGCTTTTCTCTTTCTTACCCCTTTCTTTTCTCTCCTTTTCTAATTACATAAAAAATGTGATGCTTAGACCTGTTGATTTCTTATCACAAAATCTTTTCAAGGGTAAGTTTATAAGATTAGGAACATAGGCCGGCTGCAGCGGCTCAAGCCCGTGATCTTAACATTTTGTGAGGTCAAGGAGGGAGGATCACCTGAGCCCAGGAGTTCAAAACCAGCCTGGGCAACATAGCAAGACCCTGTCTCTACAAAAAGTTAAAAACTTAGCCGGGTGTGGTAGCACATACCTGTAGTTCCAGCTACTTGAGAGGTTGAGACAGGAGGATCCTTTTGAGCCCAGGAACTCGAGCTGTGATGGCATCACTGCACTCCAGCCTGGGTGAGAAAACAACCCATTAAAAAAAAAATGTTTTTTTAAGGTGAAGAATACAAAGTACCTTGGACAGCATCTGGGAGAGTCACTCAGTAGATGGTAATTAACGGTATTGTTAGTATTATTACACTTAGGACCCTGTGATTGGTTTGTATGATTTGAAAGTTGCCTCTGCTGTTGAAGAAGTTCTTAAAGGAATCTTGTCCACACCCAATGCCAGCCTTTGACACTAGGGCTCAGGATTCTACTTTTGAGTGCTACCTTTTCTGCGATTATTCATAGCTCTAATTGTCTTAAATCACAACTGTGCGAACCATGTCACCTTTGATGTGTTATTTATTCATAATAAAGCTCGATGTAGTGGTTTAATCCCAAGGTTTTCAAACAAAAACTGACTTAAAAGAAAAACAGCAGATGTTAGAAAGCAAAAGAAGATTTATTTTAGCACCTTTGAAACTATGAAGCATCTTTCTTTGAACGATTTGAAAAAGGAGCAGAGTTTTATTTTCTTTTTCAAATGTGAAAGGATTAGTTGTCTTCGCAGGATTAAACCCACCCCCATCCCATTCCCAGAAAAAGTTCATACACAGAAGAAAACAAGTTTTTTTTTTTTTTTTTTTTTTTTTTTCGAGATGGAGTCTTGTTCTGTCACCCGGGCTAGAGTGCAGAGGTGTGACCTTGGCTCACTGCAACCTCCTCCTCCTGGGTTCAAGCAATTCTCATGCCTCAGCCTCCCTCTTGAGTAGCTGTGACTACAGGTGCATACCACCATGCTTGGCTAAGTTTTGTATTTTTAGCAGAGATGAGGTTTCACCATGTTAGCCATGCTGGTCTTGAACTCCTGACCTCAGGTGATCTGCCTGCCTCCACCTCCCAGAGTACTGGGATTACAGGTGTGAGCCACTGTGCCCAGCCTGAAAAACATTTTTTAAGAAAAAAAATTCAAGTTTATTTTTTGATATGATCTTTTATTCTCTAAAAGGGAACATTATGCAGGTAGACCGTGGCCTTGGGCCAGTGCCATCAGCTAAGGATGAATTCTAAGGTTCTCTCCAGCTCTGAGTTGAAAACCCCATTTCTCTTGTCATATATGTTTCTTTTTGTCCTTCCTCTCTTCTATCTGCAGCTGCTTTTCTGCAGGGACAGAAATGGGAAGAAATAATATTTTAGTAGAAATAAATTACATTTGGGCATAGCATTTATTTTTGTGTGTGTTTGCGTGTGTATGTGTGTATTGTGTGTCTGTCTGTCTGTCTGGGTTTTAGCCTACAGTTGAATGTTAAGAAGGTATAGCTTTGGGAGGCTGAGGCGGGGAAATCACAAAGTCAAGAGATTGAGACCATCCTGGTTAACATGGTGAAACCCTGTCTCTACTAAAAATACAAAAATTAGCTGGGCATGGTGGCATGCACCTGTAGTCCCAGCTACTTGGGAGGCTGAGGCAGGAGAATCGCTTGAACCCAGAAGTTTGAGGTTGCAGTGAGCCGAGACCACACCACTATGCTCTAGCCTGGTGACAGAGGGAGACTCCGTCTCAAAAAAAAAAAAAAGAAGAAGAAGAAGATATCATTTGACTGTAGACAATACCCCTTTTCTGGCAGTGCCCAATACAGAGCCTATATTTCATTTCAGATTATGAATTTGAGACCTCGAGGCCACCAACCACCACCGAACCCTCGACCACTGCTACCACCCCGAGGGTCATCCCAGAAGAAGGCACCATCAGTTCCTTTCCTGAAGAAGAATTTGATTTGGCTGGAAGGAAACGATTTGTTGGTAAATATTATGTCTTTATTCAGAGAAACATGGGTTTTTAACTTTTGCTCTTTGAAGAAGAGCATAACTAATCTCGGCCTGGCCAAGGCAGTGCATTTTGAGAAGTCTTCCCAGAGTGAAGTTTCCACTGGGCATAATTGTGTGAGTCAGTCTTATTTAGATATGTATTAGTTTGCTTTCTGACAAAATCAGAAGAGGGGAGGATTTGGTGTCCAACAGAGGAGAGCTGAGAGAGGCTGCCCTATGTAGACTAAGAGTAAGAAACTCTTAAAGATCATCAGGACCAGGGAACATCAGTGTTTTTGTTGTAGCCATTTTTTGTAGGACAAGACTTAGTACTGGGCCTTGTGTGTGTACTGTTTGTTAAATTCTTCCTAAAAGGTTAGCTGTGTACTGAATCAAGGCACTAGCACTTACAGTATCACAGAGAGGAAACCTTTTTCTTTAGTTATTTTCTATGACTTTCATTAGCTTCAAGGATTTGTGATCTAGAAATTCATTTCACTCTTCTTTTTCAGTAATTAACAGTTTCAGGGGGAAGTTCTGTGTAACTAACCTGCAATAAGCCTTGCGAGTCTTCTTTTCCCATGCCCTTAATGAACTTCATTAATGAGACAGCTGGATTAATATATTACTAAGTGGAGACAAGCAACAGCTTAAACTAATATCACACTTGGCTGTTTCTAAAACAACTGTTCTGCCATGAGCAGAGAACAACTCTTGCCAGCCAAGATGTAGTGACTGAGTGTCTAACCACACATACTTGAAGAACAAGAATATTAATTTGAGGTGGCGTTCCTGAGGCCAACACTAACACGCAGCTGCCTGGCTGCCTTTATCACATGCGCTGACCTCTCTCCCAGCAGTTTCATGACGGGAATTGAAATGCTTTCAGTGCTATTATTAGCTGTTCCACAGAACTCCTCTAAACACTGAAGGCTTACTATTGTCTGGCTCTTTTCATAAGTCTACAACTCTCTAAAACATAGAAGCCTACTCCCCAAAACTTCCTGATAAGACCCATGGACATTAAAGGCCTAACTTAAGACTAATTTTTGGAAAACACTGCCTTACTATGTCCCAGGGATTCTGTATCTTTGTTCTCACTAGTTTCAAAGACCTTCTTGACTTCTGCCTTAATTTCATTATTTGCCCAAAAGTCAAATAGAGAAGCCAAAATTGCATTCAATCCAAATAGCCACTGAGAATGACAACCCAGCACCAAAAGATACAGTGGAATCTTCAGAAGCTGCCAGATAAGGTTACTTGAGATCTCTTGAGAGTTTTGCATGTATAAAGCCCCAATCCCGAGTCCCTGAGATTTCTAATTTAGTGGGATATAATAGAAAGAGCTGGGCCAGGCAGTTTCTCTCCCCTGTAATCCCAGCACTTTGGGAGGCCAAGGCAGGCGAATCACTAGGTCAGGAGATCGAGACCATCCTAGCCAACATGGTGAAACCCCGTCTTTACTAAAAATACAAATATTAGCTGGGCATGGTGACATATACCTATAGTCTCAGCTACTCCGGAGGCTAAGGTAGGAGAATTACTTGAACCTGGGAGGCAGAGGTTGCAGTGAGTCGAGATTGTGCCATTGCACTCCAGCCTGATGATACTGAGCAAGACTCCGTCTCAAAAAAAAAAAGGGCTGGGGGTGACAGCCTCCTGTCTGACCCTTACATAGTGAGCACTGTCAGCATTGGCAGGCAAGATGGTAACATGAGGCCACTGATTCATATCCTGCCTTACTCCTAGGACCTTGTATCCACTGAAATAATGTGTGTAGAAAAGTCTTCAGCCATCTGTAAGTGTGAGTAGCTGTTGTTATACTGAGCAGTGATGTTTCAGACAGCGATTCAGGCTGGGCTTATGCGCAGATACTCCAGATTGCCTTGGGGGTTTGTGAAGCTCTAGGGAAGGCCACCCAGGGCTGAGGCTAAAGGCTGTATATCTTGATCGGTATACATTTTTTCCTAGTCCCAAGATAGTCAAGGGAATGAACTTTGCTGAGAGAATGCCTGACTCACACTTTTCCAAATGTTGGGGCGCAGGAATGGCAGAGAGCTGCAGGCTTATATTACATTGAATTATAGTTTCACGGTCTCTCAAAACCACTTTGCGGGCATAGTCATTGATGTTGATGGAGGCAATGGGATCTTCTGGAATTACCAGATTGAAAGACACAAGCACATGGATCCATTAAGGAGAGCAGGGGATGTGTGTATGAGCTTGGCAGCAAGGCTGCTGGAGCCTCTGTCCAGCAGGGAGAGACTGAATGGTGGGTCTGACTCTGTGGAGCAGATGCTATGTTTCTGCCTCCAGAAAAAGCCTCCAGCAATCCAACTGGACATCTCTGTTCTTTTCCAGCTCCTTACGTGACATACCTAAATAAAGACCCATCGGCCCCGTGCTCTCTGACTGACGCACTGGATCACTTCCAAGTGGACAGCCTGGATGAAATCATCCCCAATGACCTGAGGAAGAGTGACTTGCCTCCTCAGCATGCTCCCCGCAACATCACCGTGGTGGCCGTGGAAGGCTGCCATTCATTTGTCATTGTGGACTGGGACAAAGCCGCCCCAGGAGATGTGGTCACAGGTGTGTCCTAGGCAGATATCAGAGTTCCCATGATCTGTAGGTGGGAAATGTGGAGAATAAAGAGTGATGGATGAGTAGATGGATGTAGGCATGGATGGATGGTTTGGATGGATTGGATGGATGAAAGTAGATGTCTTCCTTTAACAGGATGAAATAGAGGCAACAATGGAGGCCTCATGGGGTAGGGTAAGGAGTACTGGATGGAAGTCAGAAGTCCTAAAGCCTCTTCCCAGATTAATTTGCATGATCTTGAGCTCAGTACTTCATCTTTCCAGACCTTGGTTTCCCCATATGCAAAATATCACTATATCTCTAGTATCCCATAATCTTGCAAATGACCAGGGAGTCCAGCTAGCCCCTTGTAGGATCAGATACTGCAGTGAGCATGACCATGAAGCTCCCACTGTGTCACATAGCTGTCCCTTACTGGAGTCAGCCCTGGGCTTGTGCCTCTGCCCCTTCTCTCCTTTCATGTCCGCTGGGTGCTTCCAGACCAATCTGGGTGCTTCTCAGTTCCTTATGTGGGAATTGGAGGTGATCAAAAGATGCCCAAGGATCTTGAGCCTCCTTGGCCTCTGAGATATTTAAGTTCACTCTGCCAAGGATATATTTGAAGATACATCTTGAAATGTAAGTTCTTACAGAACGAGAATTGATATTCTCTTTGAATAGTTGCAAATGTTTTTTCCTGGGCCTCTGAGCTGTATAAGAGGAAGAAATATGTGTGTGGCTGTATATGTCTCTGACTGGGAGGTAGCAGTTGCATCAGAGGTCAGAGTTCGACATTCTCTGCCATTATTGTGCTAGTGCAGTTTGTATAATTCAAAATTGCTAGTGCTTGCCGTGGTGTTCCCAATATTATATCTTACAATGGAAAATTGTGTCCAAGAATATCCAAAGAGCATCTTCCCTTGTGGAATTTGTACAGGGGCACAAAAGCCAGAATAAAGGACACAGAAAAGAAGGCTTCTGGGTGTTCTGCCAGGTGAGACTGAAAGGCCTGGGGTGCAGGGAGGTTGTGGGATTGAGGGATTTGAGTCTTTAGCGAAACTAAAAGTCAGTCCCGGGAAGGTGCGACATGAACCAGCGTGAAGTCCAGGGTGTTCCGAATTGAATGGAAACCATCAATGGAAGGATGTAATCTAACAACCAGAAAATCTAAAGCTTGTAATCTAACAGCCAGAAAATCTTTTTATTAATTGAACACACCTCTGTGAATGGTAATTTTTAAAAGCAAGCAAGAAAGCATACAGAAAAATAATTTAAAACCTTACTTGAAGCCGTTTCGCTTTTGACCTCTTGTGTAACGATATTACTTAACATAAATATATCACTGCGCCCTGATTCAAGGGGCTTCTAAGAAGCAGTGGCAGCAGGATGAGAGCATTGGCCCCGTTAAACATGCCTTAAGGGTTCTTTCAGTGAAGAGGGAGCTTTCAGGGAACCCCCAACAAATGTGACTTAATTCAGACGTGATTTCTGTATTGTCCTGTAGAGGGCAGGCTTCTGAAACACCCATACCCTCTAAGGTCGTCATTCCAAGCCGCTCAGAGATCCCTAGAGCCTTAGTGTCCTCACGTTCACCACCCTGCACCTCATCCAAAATGAAAACTCAGAGCCCTAATCAAGATCACTCATGACACCAGCATAAATAATATGGATGAGGTATTTTTAGGGCACTCCCAATACAGAACCGTGCCAAGGCCTGTCAAGCTGATTACTGTGGAACAGTCCAGCACAGGATGGCTCTGTGGTGTGGGGGAAAGACTCCACAAGGCTCAGAGAGAATAGCGGCAGCTCGTCATCCATTGGTCAACCAAGTACCTGCTCTTTCACCTGCAGAACAATGAAGTGGATACGTCCTAAACTTAAACGAAGCATCACATTATCGGGCCCCCTGCAGGGCATTTGAATCCTGCTGGCTACGTGGATGTTGCATGTTCTGCTCATTTTCACTTGCCATTCCTTCTTTCACAGGAATCAAGTCAATGTGTAATGAGATGGTGCCCAAACAGTATGAAACTCCTAGAATTCCTGCCTGCAACCTGTTACTTTCCCAAATCCCTCCTGATGAGTGAAGTTATTACTTTATTAGGAGTGATTCTGTAGGAAATCACCAATGTGATGACCTCTTAGTTTTTCAAGACCATCTCATCAGTCACTTTCAGGACTGGTTTTGATGAGAACAACAGAAATCAGGAGTTACGCTGTGCTCAGCAAGCACATTATCAAAACCCCAAAGCCTTCAAAACTCAGACACAGGATCAGCTGGGAGACCAGAACCTTACATGGGAAGCACAGGGTTCTGATGGAAGCCAAAGGTCCAAGAGTCTGAGCTTTGCCAACTCCATTGGAAGCCGGGTTTCCATGGTACATGTGTGATCTCTGTCCCCTCCTGGGTGGACCATTGTGTGCAGCACCAGTCGAAGCATGCAGGGCTTGACTACACTGTGCCAGAGGGGGAATGTCAAGGGGAGGGCAGCAACGCTTCCCAGGTTCTCACGAGGACTCTCCTGCAGGGGACAGTGTGGGAAGGGCTCCAGGGCCCAGTTCACCTGGCTTCCAGGCCCAGCTTGCCCATTTGTTAGCTGTGTGATACTAACCAGTGATCATAGGTTGCTAAATAAAATCATGTGTCCCTCGTAGGTGCATTCAATGTTATTGATCTTTTCTTTCTTTTTGACTTGTGTGATCTCTCTCAATCTCTTCATCTCCTTGCAGGCTTTTACAACATTCGGTGGTGGAATTTCTCAAGGCTTGGTCCTAGGGCCTCTTTTCCTCTGGTTCAGTCTTCTCTCCCCTCAGAGTCTCATCCATGCATGTGGTTTTAATTTGTCTCAGAAATGAGTCATTGATTTATATCTCAAGGCCAGGGCATCCTCTCCTCTGAGCCCCAAATAGTAAAATCAGA
>PVKP010032595.1:0-25712 GCA_004027715.1 Plecturocebus donacophilus | reverse complement strand
TTAGGATTTCGTCAGACCTTTTTTTAAGGTTCTTAGTTTTTTTACATTGGGCTAGAACATGTTCTTTTAGCTCACAAAAGTTCCTTATTATCCACCTTCTGAAGCCTAATTCTGTTAATGGAACGCACTCGTTCTCCATCAGGCCTTGTTCCCTTAATGGTGAAGAACTGTGATCCCCTGTAGAAGGAGAAGCATTCTGCTTCTCTGTATTCTCAGCTTTTATGCTGGTTTCTTCCCGTCATTATAATTTTATCCACCTGTCGTCTCTATAATTGCCAACTTTCAATTTAGGTCTCTGAGTGCACGTCCAACTTGTTGATTTCCAAAGCTGAAATCTGAGCAACCCACCGCGCTGGCTAAAACAGCGGCATTAAGATTCGTCGTGCTTTTCTGCTCGGAGATCTCTGGTCTGGCTTCCTTCTTGAATCCTTATTTCAATCATGTAAATAGGCGACTGTGCCTTCCCAGAGATCCAAACGTCGATCAAAAGGGAAGCTAGTCCCATTTACTCTGCACCTAGAACCGCCACGCCGGCCACAAGAGTTGCACTGGCGATCCGTGGAGCTCCTCCGCTGGGAATCTCCTAGTCCGTAAGCAACAAAAATTCCTCTAAAAATGTGGCATCCTCTCGTTCTGTGTGCTTTCTCTGGGAAGCTACAATCCTGAGCTGCTAGTAGTTGGCCATCTTGGATCTCTCTCCTGACTTAAATTTTATTTATTTATTTTGAGATGGAGTCTCGCTCTGTTGCCTAGGCTGGAATGCAGTGATGTGATGTCGGCTCACTGCAATCTCCGCCTCCTGGGTTCAAGCGATTCTCCTGCCTCAGCCTCTTCAGGACTACAGGCGCATACCACCACACCTGGCTAATGTTTTGGGGTTTTTTGAATTTTAGTAGAGACAGAGTTTCGTCCTCTTAGCCAGGATGGTCTTGATCTCCTGACCTTGTGATCTGCCCGCCTCAGCCTCCCAAAGTGCTGGGATTACAGGCATGAGCCACCACGCTTGGCCAACTTAAAATTTAATATCACACAAACCAAACGAATAGCTGGACAATTTAGTCTGAGCTCCTTTTGCTATTAAGTGTCATTTGTATACATTCTGAATTCCACTATTAGCAGTTAAATCATCTCACCAAAATAATATTTACATCTTAACAAGCTTTTCATTGTAACCAGTTTGAAAAAGTAATTTAGGTTACATGATCCTATGAGATTTTAAATTCACAGAATAGTGAACAGCAGCAACATATGACAGAAAGGACTTTGAGGTGGGGCTCAGATCTGGGTCCTTTGAATTCCCAACTTTGCTACTGACTCCTGTGCTGTACAAGTATCCTAACCTGTTTTCATACATTTTATAAGATGAGAAGGTTGACTTCATTGTTCCCTAAGTCCTTTACAATGATACAATTATATCCTATCAGTAGATTTTTAAACTCTGCTTCACATATGACTAGCTAGGAATTTTTAGTTTCGAGTTAAGTCTTTAGAGATCACTTTGTGGAATCCTCCCATATGACAGAGGAAGAGACTGAGACCCTCATATTTATATGGCACTGTAAACATTTCAAAGCTCTTTTACATACATTAATCTCGTGTGAGCCTCATCACTGTACTCCTGTGGGTTAAACATTATTCTTTTCATTGTATACATGACCAGATTGAATTAGTCATGCAGCTGGGCTAGACTAAGTGACTCTAATTCTCATCCGAAAGTTTATTATCTGTTCTTGCTTTAGTGGGACTAATTACATCCTTTGATGAAGTACTGTTGTGTGAGAAAGTGAGCATTCAGAGATTTATGGAAAAGTCCAAGCAGGAGAAACAAACATTTTCTAGTATGAAAGTAGTAATGCTACAGCTATATAAAGAGCAGTAACAAAGAGGAAAGGGAGTGGCAAGTTATAAAGTCTGTGAGTTGATTTAATTTTGGTTTTCATTTATTCCTGGATTAGGAATCAGCATAATTGACTTTTAATATCTTTGTGTTTATCAATATCATACTTTATCCTGACTAAATAATGCAAAGAGAAATCATACTTTAAAGTATTCATAAATTATAGGTGAACCAAGGAAAATTTCAAACAGTTAATTTAAAAGGATACTTTGACAACAAATGAATAAATAAGCATGGGAAGCTAAGTTTTACATAAAATTATTTAATTATTTCATTGCCTTTATTGCAGTGAGTTTTTTTAGTTCCACATTGTATTTGTAGAGCTACAACTTTTTGTAACTTTTTAGTATTTTTTTAATTGGAAAGAAAATAATTTTAAAACTAATATGTGGGTATGAGCAGTTTTTCTTTTACAATATTCTTCCCAAATTCTTTCCTTTATAAAGAACTGATTTTCTAGGTTACATGATATGATGATACTTTCTCTGCATATATGAAAATTCAATCATGAATAAAATCTCTAATTGTTATTTTATACTATAAAGTTTTTTAAAGATAATTAACTGCGTGTATTCTATAGAACTAATAAAAGGAGGATCTCCCAGATGGTTCTAATAAAATAAGAAAAACAACAAAGGATGGAGTTGATATACAACAAAATTTGAAAGCAACGTTATGAAATTTGACTTATTTTAGAGAAGAAAAGTGTATTCTGTCCTTCCTGAAGTCTATTTTTTTTAAGAGTCCGTTTTAAGATTCTCTTGCCCAGCTGCTGATGTTCTTTCCATATTCCCCACCCTACAGACCTCCACCTCTTACTGCATACCCATTCTCATGCCATCACAGATCCATGGAATTCAAAATGATATTTGATGGCGACTTGAATAGAGCTAGTTTTTAGTTCTCAGCTCTGTATATAACTTCAAAACATATGCCAAGGTTTCTTTCAGCCACTTTTTAATGGTGCTTTAAAGGAAAAGATGAAGAGGCCACTTCATAGTAATTGATTTTTTGGTTTTGGTTTTGAGATAACTCAGGAGCTAGTTTCCTGGAAACTTCAAACTCCTAACACAAACAGTTTCATTACATTGTACCTATTATATGATTGTCGCTTGCTAACCCAGACCGTAGTCCGTTTTAAGGATTTCCGTTAGTCTCTCCTTGGCCCACTGTGAGTTAGTGTTCGTAAAAAAGTTACGACATTTAACTGAGGGTTTAGAATTTTTCAAGATGACTGGGCTTTTTCCTGTGATTTGTGAGTTTCCCTTGTTTGACTTTAGGCTTAAAGAATTCTTGATCTAGAGTCAATTGCAAGCAAGCCAGACTTCCAGGCTAGTGTCCCGTTCATATTAAAACATTCTCTTTATACACGTGTACGGCCTTGTGATTCAGAAGGCATGGTTTTAATACACAAAGCCTTTTAATTTTTTAAACTATTTTAATAAAGAAATTGCTGAAACTAACTTTTTTAAACAAGTCATGTTGACAAATTGGTTAGCATTAAGTGTTCTTCCTAGCTATTTATTATTTAGTATTAATGTAGATTTGTTTCTGTATAGTCTGGTTTCTGTACCAGGATATTTTCTAAAAATGAAATAAATTCTTAGACCTAAGGAAATTTGAGAAGCTCTTTAATGTCATATTCAGTAAACCTCAGGATGGCAATAAGGGAAATACGGAGCTGTTGTCTTATGTGTATATGTATGTATGTGTATATTTGTGTGTGTGATCTAAACACCCAGGAAATAAAGTTGATTTATAGCTTCCTTCCTGACCAAGTTATTTTTTAAAAGTTTAACATGGTGATAGAATTATATGGAAATATTGATTGGTTTTTTTCTTTTGCAAGTGTATTGCTACTTAACAATTAAATGATTAAATGTAGCTCAGAGCTTTGTTTTATTTCTTTGTGTTGTATTTGAAAGAATTAAATGGGTTGATTCAGATTTTTAAAAAGTAGAAATGTAGGTAATAAAGGAGAATTACAGAATCTGTTGGCCTGCATTTGTAAGATCAGTCCACTTTGAGTTGCCCAATTATTTGAGTTATCAGAGAAAAACTGTACCAAGTAAATATTCAGATAGTTATTGAATATTTCATTAGCATATATATGCCATCTTTTTTTCCTTAATTCTTAATGTGAGAAATTTGGATGATTTTCATAAATATTCAAAAATTATTCTGCTGTACAAAATTGAGAGTATTGTTGCAAAAGACAATAATTTGCTCTTGGGTCTTGTTATTTCTTTTATGAAAACCCATCTCCAAAAAAATTTAAATGAAAACTTGCTAATTGCAATGAGGGTTTTTTATGAAGTTATTAGATTTGATTCTTAAGTTGTATGAACTTCTTCAGTAGCTTTGCTCATTCTTATATATAAATAGAACATTTTAATATAAGATTTGGTAGTATGAAATGTTGCTAGTCTGAAGCTCTTCTATAGGTGAAATTAAAGATTGCAAAAGATTTGGGGACTCCAGATTTTCTATGTAGGGTTAAAAAAAAGTTTTTGATTATATTGAATGAATTCGGTAAAAATGGCTTACTTTTCTCCAGTAATATGAATACCACATGTCTTATAAAAATTAATAACAGTAGACATCATTTGGCTAGCAGAAATGGCAGTTCACATACTTTATTTACAGCAAACTATAGACAAGGTCTGATACGATAAAGTAAATAGAATTTTTTTTTTTTCTTGAGACAGGGTCTTACTCTGTTGCCCAGGCTGTAATGCAATGGTGAATCTCAGCTCACTGCAACCTTCGCCTCCAGGGGTCAAGCAATTCTCTGACCTTAGCTTCCTGGGCTTAAAGGCGAGTAGCTGGAATTACAGGTGCCACCATGCCTGGCTAATTTTGTATTTTTAGTAGAGACGAGGTTGTACCATGTTGGCCAGGCTGGTCTCGAAACTCCTGACCTCAAGTGGTCCACCCGCCTCGGCCTCCCAAAGTGCTGGGATTATAGGCGTGAACCATCATGCTCGGTCAGGAAATAGAAATCTTGTACAGTTCTTATAGTCAGAAGCCTGATTATTCCAAAGATGAGAGTGCTATCTAATGATCACCTACACAAAGCTAGCAAGTAAGATCAAATGTTTAGAGCCCATAAAACATCACATAAAACCAATAACAAGAATATTGCAAGCCAGCCCATACTGTCTGAAGGAAGTTTATAGAGTCTACTTGAGTGCATTAAAATATTTTGTGTTCCTTGTTAATTCTAAAATAATAAAAGTGTAACAGAAACATGGAATAGGAACAGGTTTTAGAATAAGAAAAGGCTTCAGAAATCATTTGATTATCCCCTTTCATTTTGCAAAGCAAAATGAAGGGTGTGAAGCTACTTCCTCAAGTTTTATATAGGTAGTAACAGAACTAAGGCTAGAATACACTTTAAAAAATTGTGATGGGAAATGATTTTTATTTTTAAAATTTATATACAGTAAAACTGACTTTTTTTTTTTTAAGATGGTATCTCACTCTGTCACCCAGGCTAGAGTGCAATGGCATCGTCTCAGCTCACTGCAGCCTCCGCCTCCCGTTTTCAGGCAATTCTTGTGCCTCAGCCTCCTGAGTAGCTGGGATTATAGGTGCCTACCATAATGCCTAGCTAATTTTTGTGTATTTAGTAGAGACAGGGATTTCACCATGTTGGCCAGGCTGGTGTCAAACTCCTGACCTCAAGTGATCTACCTGCCCCAGCCTCACCAGTGCTAGGATTACAGGTGTGAGCCACTGAGCCCAGCCCAAAACTGACTTTTTAAATAAGTTCTGAGAACTTTAACAAAGTACAAAACAGGAAACAAATAGTCCCATCACCCTAGAAAACTTCTGGCTGTCCCTTTTTGATAAAACTCTCTCCCTACATCTAACAGCTATTGTTCATCACTATAGTTTTATCTATCCTGGAATATTGTATAAATGAATTTTTTTTCCAAGCCAAACTATTTCCAGCTTTATTAAAGATATTTTCCATAAATAATCATGGTATTTCAGGCAGGACATGAGCAGACAATCATTAACAGTATACATACAACAACTTTCAAACTCCCTTTTTCAATGGACTACCAAAAATCATAAAGCCACTATAAACCCAAAGAAGTCTTCATATTCTGAACAGGGAAGGTTTAGAGTGAAGGTTGACATTTCACATTTAGCATGTTCTTTAACAACTTTCACCCACCAACCCTGGCTCAGGAAGTGAAATGAAAATAGCAGAATTATCTGAGGATCCACAATCTAGAAACGGAACTGCTGCTCTTTGGAGGGGCTCCATCTCAGTAGTATCACTGGAAAGTGCAGATTGCCTGACACACTGATAACCAATTATTAGGGTTCAGGGCCCAACAGATGTCTGGATAAGGGAGTTAAGTCTATGCTGAAAGGTGGAAATGGAGAAAAGAACATGAAAATAAATTTGTTTTTCCATCCCACACGCTTTTGTGCCAAGGAGGCCATGTGTGTCTAAGTCAGGGAATCTCTCCCCCTGAGAGCCAAGAAAAAGTGTCTCAAAACTAGAAGGGAAAGGTGTTTTCCCCACATCAGTCCAGCTTTGGAGGCATTCTATTGGTGACATATGCCCCTTCCCCCTAAAACAACAAAAGCACCTTGGGAAGCTGGGGCAGGCGGCTCACTTGAGTTCAGGAGTTCAAGACCAGCCTGGCCAACATGGTGAAACACCATCTCTACTAAAAATACAAAAATTAGCCAGGTGTGGTGGCGGACACCTGTAATCCCAGGTGCCTGTGTTCCCAGCTATGCAGGAGGCTGAGGCAGGAGAATGGCTTGAACACAGGCAGCAGAGTTGCAGTGGGCAGAGATTGCACCATTGCACTCAAGCCTGGGCGATAGAGCAAGACTCTGTCTAAAAAAAAAACACACACACACATACACAAAACTGTATTTCAAACTGTATAGTCATCAGAAGTGCACAGTTATCAAAAATGCACATGCTTCGCTTGGCATCTCCAGCACCTTCCACTTTCTGTGCCTGGTCTGTTTTGGCATCTCCATTTTCTAAGGCTTATTCTCCTCCTTGCCAGTGCCAGCTTTTCCAGTTCTTCCTTTGGGTCCCTTCTCTCCATTCTTTGCAGGGGCCTTTTTGGGCTTGGTCTCTGGCTTTGGAGGAACAGGTTTAGCAGACAACCTCACAGATCTTCTCTGTGATTTGTCCCTCGCCTGGGCTTTATCTCCTTTAGCATCCCTTTAAGCCTTTGTCTTGGGAATGCTGGTGGCGATGGTGGCAGGACATAGGTAGGTGCTAGGAGCGGGATACGGTGGTAAGTGAGCTTTTGTCGGTCTGGGGGTTGTTCTTGCTGCTTCTTCTTCACACTGCTCCTATAAATGGAAGTATTTTGTACTCTCTTGAATCTAACTTCTTTCTCTCAGCTTAATTTTTTGAAATTCATATTCTGTGTATATTAGTATTTCATTCTTTTAATTGCTGAGTAGTATTCCATTGTATGACTGTATCACAGTGTATTTAATCACCTATTCATGAACATGTGGTTTCCAAATTTTTTTCGAAAGACTTCATTTTTTAGGAGCAATTTTAGGTTCAACAACAAAACTGAGGGAAAGGTACAGATATCCCACACACCCTCATCCCCGTGAGTGTATAGCATTACTATTATTAACATTCCCATCAGAATGGTGCATTTGCTACAATTGATGAGACTTCATTGAGACATCATAATCACCCAAAGTCTAGAGTTTACATTAGGGTTCACTCTTGGTGTTGTACATTCTGTGGATTTGGATAAATGCATAATGGCAGGTATCCACCATTCTAGTGTCATCCAGAGTATTTTCACTGCCCTAAAAATCCTCTGCATTCTGCCTATTCATCCCTTTTTCTTCTCTAGCCCCTGGCAACCCACTGAACTTTTTACTGTCTCCATGGTTTTAACTTTTTCAGAATGTCATATAGGCTTTTTCAGATTGGTTTCTTATGTTCAGTTTTTATCTATTATGAATAAAGTTTCTATACTTTTTCTGTTAGAAGAAAAATATTTACTTACAGATATGGTGTACCTATTAGTGAGCTCATAAATAATTCACAAAATTAATTCACCTTTTAAACTTTTTATTTTGAAATAATTATAAATTCACGGGAAGTTGTAAACACAGGAAAGAGGAGTACTACGTTTACTGTACCATTCACCAAGTTTCCCCTATTAGGTTCATATTATGTAACTATAGAACAATATTAAAACCAGTACATTGACATTGGTGTAAAGTGAATATGTAGTTCTTTGGCATTTTATCACATGTAGATACATGTAACCAACATGGCAATCAGGATACAGAATTATTCCATCACCACAATGGTATCCCTGTACTACCTCTTTATAGTCACATGCACATCCACTCCCTTCCACCATCCCTCACCCTTGGTAACCAGCTCTATAATTTTGTCATTTTGAGAATGTTATATAAATGGAATCATATAATGTATAACCTTTGAGATTGGCTTTTTCTACTCAGCATAATGCCCTTGAGATCCATCTAAGTTGTGACGTCAAGAATCATTCCTTTTTATTGCTGATATAGTTAGTTTTCCATGGTATGGATATGTCACATTTTTTTTTCTGGCTTTCCTGCAGGTTACTTGAATACTTTTTAGAATTCAGTGTTTTAAAATATATCTCTTTGTATGGCTTGTCAGTCATCACCCTAGATATTACATTTTGTATGTAATAAATCAGTCTGCTGTACTACAGTGCTACTTGGTGATGCTACATTTTATCACTTGCAGTAAAGTATAGAGACGTCTGCTCCCTTTGGTCCCCCCATTTAATTAACATTTTTATGTTTCTAATATATGTATATGTGTATATTATATGCATGTTTACATATACATTTTATGTGTATTAATAGTTTTATTTTCTTTACATACATTATGAATTGTATCATACAGCATTATAATTTTTACTTCAACAGTCAAACATAATTTGGAAAACTCAAGTGGAACAGAAATCTGTTGTATTTATACATATTTTTACTCCTTCTGTCATCTTTCCTTCCTCATTATCCAAAATTCCTGGATTATCCGAGATCTTTTTTCATTTACTTTCTGCTTAGATAATTTTCTGTATTCTTTTAGAGCAGGTCTGCTAGTGAGAAATACTCCTTTCTCTATAAATATTTTAATTTTTTCTTCATTCCTGCAGAATATTTTTGCTGGATAAAGAATTCTGAGTTAACAACTCTTTTCTTTAGCATCTGAAAAATATCATGCCAGTTCCTTCTGGCTTCCATAGTTTCAAATGAGAAATTTACTGTCATTAAATTGTTTTTCCCTTCTAGGTAAGATGTTGTTTTTCTGTTGCTGCTTTCACGATTTTTTCTGTGTCTTTAGTTTTCAGAACTACGACTTTGGTATGTATTGGCATGGATTAATTTGGGTTTATACTGTTTGGGGTTTACTTGACTTTTGAATCTGTAGGTTTATGTCTTTTGAGAACTTTTCAGTCATATTTTTTCAAATTATTTTTCAGCTCTTTCCTTTTTCTCCTCTTCTTTTGAGACTGATGATATGAATGTTAATCTTTTACTTGTTTCATGAGTCACCAATGTTCTGTTTGTTTTTTTTACTTTGTTTTCTTCCTATTGTTCAGACTGGCACATTTCTATTGTTTTATTTCTTAAAAAATTGATTCCTTCTTCTGTCACATCCATTCTGCTATTGAACCCATCCACTGACATTGCTTTTGCTTATTGCAGTTTTATTGTAATTTCATCATTTGCATCCTCTATATCTTTGCCGAGACTTTCTTAACTCAGGCTTTCTGTTTTTTTCATTTGTTTCCATTGTGTTGGTAATTGCCCATTGAAGCATTTTAATGGTGGCTGTCTTAAAATCCTTGTGAGATAATACTTTTACTTTCTTTAAAAATGCATTTATTTCTTACAATCTGTGTATGAGTGGACCCACTTGATTTAACCCATGTTGTTTAAGGATCACTTGTACACTACTAAGACATACATATTTATTTTATTTTGGAATTTTATCTTATTTCAGTAAGTTTGGGGGGAACAGGTGGTGTTTGGTTACATGAATAAGTTTTTTAGTGGTGATTTATGAGATTTTGTTACACCCATCACCCTAGAAGTACACACTGTACCCAATGTGTAGTCTTTTATTTCTCACCTCCCTCCAACCCTTTCCCCCAAGTCCTTAAAATTAATTGTATCATTCTTATGTCTTTGCATGCGCATAGCTTAGCTTCCACTTATGAATGAGAATATATGATGTTTGGTTTTCCATTCCTGAGTTACTTCACTTGGAATAATGGTCTCCAGTACCTTCCAGGTTGCTGCAAATGCCATTATTTTGTTCCATTTTATTGCTGAGTAGTATTTCATGGTATATTTATGCCACGTTTTCTTTATCCACTTGTTGATTGATGGGCATTTGGGCTGGTTCCATATTTTTACAATTGTGAATTCTGCTGCTATAAACATGTATGTGCAAGTATATTTTTTGTATAATGACGTTTTTCCCCCTGAGTAGATAGCCAGTAGTGGGACTGTGGGATCAAATGGTAAATCTGCTTTTAGTTCTTTAAGCAGTCTCCATACTGTTTTCCATAGTGGTTGTACTAGTTTACATTCCCACCAGCAGTGTAAAAGTGTTCCCTTTTTCACGACATTCATACCAACATCTATTATTTTTTGATTTTTGATTATTGATTATGGCCATTGTTGCAGGAGTAAAGTAGTATCTCATTGTGGTTTTGATTTGCATTTCCCTGATCATTAGTGGTGCTGAGCACTTTTTCATATGTTTGTTGGCCATTTGTATATCATCTTTTGAGAACTGTCTGTTCCTGTCCTTAGCCCACTTGATAGGATATTTTTTTTTTCTTGCTAACTTGATTTCTTTTATATTCTGGATATTCGTTTTTTGTCCAATAAAATTTGTTAACAGCTATTATAAAAGTGAGTTCTTGGTTTGATTCTCAGCTTGGTTGCTGTTGATGTATAGCAGGGCTAGTGATTTGTATACATTAATTTTGTATCCTGAAACTCTGATGAATTCATTTACTAGTTCTAGGAAATTTTTGTATGAGTCTTTTGGATTTTCTAGATATATAATTATGTCATCAGCAAACAGCAACAGTTTGACTTCCTCTTTGCCAATTTGGATGCTCATTTTTTCTTTTTGTTGTCTAATTGTTTTGACTAGGACTTCCAGTACTATGTTGAATAGAAGTGGTGAAAGTGGGCATCCTTGTCCTGTTCCAGTTTTCAGGGGGAATGCTTTCAACTTTTCCCCGTTCTGTATAGTGTTAGCTGTGGGCTTGTCATAGATGGCTTTTATTACCTTAAGCTATTTTCCTTCTTTACCAATTTTGCTGAGGATTTTAATCATACATAAAGGGATGCTGGATTTTGTCAAATGCTTTTTCTCCATCTATTGAGATGACCACATGATTTTTAATTCTTGTTATGTGGCGTATCACATTTATTGACTTGCAGATGTTAAACCATCCCTGCATTCCTGGTATGAAACCCACTTGATCATGGCAGATTTCTTTTTGATCTGCTGTTGGATTTGGTTAGCTTGTATTTTGTTAAGGCCTCTTTGCGTCTATATTCATCAGGGATATTGGTTTGTAGTTTTCTTTTTTTTTATTATGTCCTTTTCTGGTTTTGGTGTTAGGGTGACACTGGCTTCATAGGATGGTTTAGGGAGGATTCCTTCTTTCTGTATCTTTTGGAGTAGTGTCAATAGGGTTGGTAACCAGTTCTTCTTTAAATGTCTGATAGAATTCAGCTGTGAATCCATCTAGTCCTGCACTTTTTTTGTTGGTAACTCCTTAATTACCATTTTAGTCTTGCTGCTTGTTATTGACCTGTTCAGAGTTTCTGTTTCTTCCTGGTTTAATCTGGGAGGGTTGTGTATTTCCAGGAATTTATCCATCTCCTCTAGTTTTCTAGTTTATGCCCATAAAGGTGTTTATAGTAGCCTTGAATGATCTTTTGTATTTCTGTGGTATTGACTGTAATATCTCCCATTTTGTTTCTAATTGAACTTATTTGGATCTTCTCTCATCTTTCTTGGTTAATCTCACTAATGGTCTATTAATTTTATTTATCTTTTCAAAGAACCAGCTTTTTGTTTATCTTTTGCATTGTTTTGTTTGTTTCAATTTCATTTAGTTTCTTTTTTTTATTATTGCATTTTAGGTTTTGGGGTACATGTGAAGAACATGCAATATTGTTGCATAGGTACACACGTGGCAGTGTGACTTGCAGCCTTCCTCCCCTTCACCTATATCTGGCATTTCTCCCCATGGTATCTCTCCCCAACTCCCCACCCCCCGCTCGCTGTCCCTCCCCTATTTCCCCCCAACAGATCCCAGTGTGTACTGCTCCCCTCCCTGTGTCCATGTGTTCTCATTATTCAACACCCGCCTATGAGTGAGAACATGCAGTGTTTGATTTTGTGTTCTTGTGTCAGTTTGCTGAGAATGATGGTTTCCAGGTTCATCGATGTCCCTACAAAGGACACAAACTCATTGTTTTTGATGGCTGCATAATATTCCATGGTGTATATATGCCACATTTTCCCTATCCAGTCTATCATCGATGGGCATTTGGGTTGGTTCCAGGTCTTTGCTATTGTAAACTGTGCTGCAATGAATATTCATGTGCATGTGTCCTTATAGTAGAACGATTTATAATCCTCATTTAGTTCTGCTCTGATCTTGGTTGTTTCGTTTCTTTCACTGGGCTTAGGTTTGGTTTGTTCTTGTTTCTCTACTTCCTTGAAGTGTGACCTTAGATTGTCTGTTTGTGCTCTTTAAAACTTATTGATGTAGGCATTTAATGCTATGAATTTCCTGTTAGCACCACCTTTGCTGTATCCCAGAGGTTTTTATAGGTTGTGTCACTATTATCATTAACTTCAAATAATTTGTTAATTTCCATCTTGATTTCATTTTTGACTCTATCATTCAGGAACATGTTATTTAATTTCCATATTGCATGGTTTTGAGCATTCCTTTTGGAGTTGACTTCCAGTTTTATTCCACTGTGGTCTAATAGAGTGCTTTGTATAATTTTGATTTTCTTAAATTTGTTGAGACTTGGTTTGTGACTTATCATACGGTCTATCTTGGAGAATGTTCCATGTGTTGATGAATAGAATGTATGTTCTGGAGTTGTTGGGTTAAATGTTCTGTAAATGTCTGTTAAGCCCATTATTTCTTTGTTGGCTTTCTGTCTTGATTACCTGTCTAGTGCTATCAGTGGAGTAATGAAGTCCCCCACTATTATTTTGTTGCTATCTAATTTCTTAGGTCTAGTAGTAATTGCTTTATGAATTGGGAGCTCCAGTGTTAGATGCATATATATTTAGGAATGTGATATTTTCCTGTTGTATTAGACCTTTTTTAATTATGTAGTGTTCCTGTTGTCTTTTTTTTTTTTTTGAGACAAAGTCTCACTCTGTCACCAGGCTGGAGTGCAGTGGCGCGATCTCAGCTCACTGCAACCTCTGCCTTCCAGGTTCAAGCAATTCCCCTGCCTCAGCCTCCTGAGTAGCTGGGACTACAGGCACACACCACCACACCTGGCTAATTTTTGTATTTTTAGTAGAGATGGGGTTTCACCATGTTGTCCAAGATGATCTCAATCTCCTGACCTCATGATCCACCTGCCTCGGCCTCCCAAAGTGCTAGGATTACAAGTGTGAACCACTGCATCCAGCCCCTCTTTGTCTTTTTAAACAGCTATTGGTTTAAAGTTTGTTTTGTCTGATAAAAGAATAGCTACTCCTGCTTGTTTTTGGTGACCATTTGCTTGGAGTATCTCCCCTCCCTTCCTTTCCCTTAACTTTATGTGAGTCCTTATGTGCCAGGCGAGTCTCTTGAAGACAGCAGATATTTGGCTGGTGAATTCTTATCCATTCTGCTATTCTGTATCTTTTAAGCAGAGCATTTAGGCCCATTACATTCAACATTAGTATTGAGATGTGAGATACTGTTCTGTTCTTTGTTCTATTTGTTGCCTGAATACTTTATTTTTGTTTTGTTTTGTTTTTCCTTGTGTTGCTGTTTTATAGGTCTTGTGAGATTTATGCTTTAAGGATATTCTATTTGGGTGTATTTTGAGGATTTGTTTCAAGATTTAGAGCTCATTTTAACAGTGACTGTAGTGCTGGCTTGGTAGTGGCAAATTCTCTCAGCATTCTTTTGTCTGAAAAATACTGTATCTTTTCTTTTATGAAGCCTAGTTTTGTTGCATACAAAATTCTTGACTGATAGTTATTTTTGTTTAAGGAGGCTAAAGAAAGCATCCCAATCCCTTCTAGCTTGTATGGTTTCTACTGTGAAACCTGCTGTTGTTAGTCTGATAGGTTTTCCTTTATAGGTTACCTGATGCTTTTGCCTCACAGCTCTTAAGATTGTTTCCTTCATCTTGACTTTAGATAACCTGATGACTATGTGCCTAGGTGGTGATCTTTTTGCAATGAATTTCCCAGGAATTCTTTGAGCTTTTTGTATTTGGATGTCTAGAGCCCTAGCAAGGCCAAGAAAAGTTTTCCTCAATTATTCTGTCAAATATGTTTTCCAAACTTTTAGATTTCTCTTCCTCCTCAGAAACACTAATTATTCTTAGGTTTGGTCATTTAACATAATCCCAAACTTCTTGGAAGCTTTGTCCTTCTTTTTTTTTTTTTTTTTGAAGTGGAGTCTTCTTTAAATGTTGCTCTGTCTCCCAGGCTGGACTGCAGTGGCGTGATCTCGGTTCACTACAACCTCTGCCTCCCGGGTTTGAGTGATTCTCCTACCTCAGCTTCCTGTGTAGCTGGGATTATAGACGTGTGCCACCACACCCAACTAATTTTTGTATTTTACTAGAGATGGGGCTTCACCATGTTGGCCAGGCTGGTCTCAAACTCTTGACCTCAGGTGATACACCCACCTCAGCCTTCCAAAGTGCTGGGATTACAGGTATGAGCCACCACGCCCAGCCTGTTCATTTATTTCTTATTTTTTGAGATGGAGTTTCACTCTTGTTGCCCAGGCTGGAGTGCAATGGCACGATCTTGGCTCACTGCAACCTCCGCCTCCCAGATTCAAGCAATTCTTTTGCGTCAGCCTCCAGAGTAGGTGAGATTGTAGGCATGTGCCACCACGCCCAGCTGATTTTGTATTTTTAGTAGAGACGGGGTCTCTCCATGTTGGTTGGGATGGTCACAGACTCCTGACCTCAAGTGATCCACCCCACTCAGCCTCCCGAAGTGCTGGGATTACAGGCATGAGCCACTGTGCCAGTCCTTGTTCATTTTTAAAAAATTCTTTTTTCGGCCAGGCATATCAGCTGCAGTAGTATAGGGAGGATGAGGTGGTGTGTGGGGCCATAGACCTCTCAAGGGATTATATCCTTCCTCTTCAGCTACCAGCAGGACCATCAGGTGTGGACAGGGTTAGGTGTGTCTATGTTCAGATTCTCCTTGGGCAGGGATTAATGTGGCTGCTGTGGGGGATGGAGGTGTGTTTCCCAGGCCAGTGCAGTTATGTTCCCAGAACGATTATGGTTGCCTTTGCTGCATCACACAGGTTGCCAGGGAAGTGGGGAATGCCAGCAGCCACAGTCCTCACATAGCTCCTATGCAGCCCAGAGCCCAAAAGCCTAGTCCCATTCCCACTGTGACCCCCCCCACCAACAGCACAGAGTTTATTTCCAGGCAGCCAGTGAGGAGGGCTGAGAACTTGCCCCAGGCTACATGCCTCCCAGCTGAGAAAGCAAGCTGACTCACAGTTCCTTGGCTGTCCCACAGAGTCTACAGCGGCAGTCCAGCTCCTTCAAAGGGTCTGTGGATTATCTTGGCTTTCCTGATGTGTTCCTTCGGTAGTTGTTGGAGTGAAAGTTCATGATGTGGGTCTCCACATGCTGCTGTATCCATCCAAGTGTGAGCTGAAGTTAGTCCTGCCTCCTATCTGCCATTTTTCCTCCCTTGTGAGATAATTCTTACGTCTGTGTTATCTTGGTGTTGGTATCCATTGATTGTCTTTTCTCATTCTAGTTATGATTTTCCTGATTCTTGATATGATGATGGTTTTCAATCAAAACCTGGACATTTTGGACATTATGTAATGAAATTTTGTGCTTCATTTAAGGCTTCTGTTTTGGCAGGTCTCTTAATAGTATCCTGGCAGGAGAAAAGGATGTTGCCTCATTACTGTCAGGTAGGGGTATAAGTTCAGAGTTCTAATCATCCTCTGCTGCATCTCGCAGGAGGTGCCTATTCGAGACAGGGGTGAGAGTTTCAGCTTCATATTAGGCCTCTGATGATACCAACTCTGTTGAGTAAATACATACCTAGGGATGAAATTGTTCAGTTCTTTGGTAAGTTTTTAAATTTTGTTTTAAACTTTGGAAGAAGCTGCCAAACTTTTTAAAAGTATTGATAAAATTTTCCATTCCTAGCAGCAGTTTATGAGCATTTCAGATGCTCTACATCATTGTTGTCCTATAGAACTTTCTGCAATGATAAAAAATGTTCTGTATTTGAACCATCAGATACAGTAGCTACTGAAATGGACACCACAGTTCGACATTCTTGCCAGTATTTGAAATTGTCAGTCTTGCTAAATTTATTCTTTCTGTGTATATGAAGTGGTATCTTATGGTTTTAATTGTTTCATGTACTTCCTGGCCACTTAATTTTTCTAGTTATATTTTTAAAACAGCAGAAATTTTTAATTTTGATAAATTACAGTTTATGAGGTGAGTTTTGTTTTGTGTTTTTATGGTTTCTCTTTGTCCTAAGGTCATAAAATCATTTGCTATTTTTTTTTCTTGAAGTTTTGTAGTTTCACTCTTAGGTTTATGATGCATTTTCAGTTTCTATATATGGTGTGAGGTAAAGGGAGAGTTCATTTTCATGCTAGGTAAATATCCTATTGTTCTACACCATTTGTTGAAAATATCTTCCCATATTATCTTGATACTTTTGTTGAAAATCAATTTAGCATATATTTGTAGTTCTATTTTTGTATTGTCTATTATGTTCCATTTATATGTTTATCTGTGGACCATGACCAAACTCTCTCAATTACTCTAGCTTAGTTATAAATCTAGAGATCCGTTATTGTCAATATTCATACTTCATTCTTTATTTTCAAAAGGATTTATTCATTTGGATTTCATATACATTTAAAAAATTGTTATGCATACACAATAGTTATACATTTTTAATGGAATACATGTAATATTTTGATACAAGCATACAATGTGTAATGATCAAATCAGGGTAATTGATATCTCCATCATCTCAAACATTTATCATTTTTTTGTGTGTTGGTAGCATTTGGAATCTACTCCTCTAGTTATGTTAAAATACACAGTAAATTATTGTTGACTATAGTTTCCCTGTTGTGTTACAGAACAGTAGATCTTATTTCTACTATCTAACTATATTTTTACATTTAAAAAAGTTTTTTTGAGATGGAGTCTCGCTCTGTTGCCCAAGTTGGGCAATGGTGTGATCTTGGCTCACTGCAACCTCTGCCTCCCAGGTTCAAGCAATTCTCCAGCCTCAACCTCCCAAGTAACTGGTATTACAAGCATGTGCTGCCACATCTGGCTAATTTTTGTATTTTTAGTAGTGATGGGGTTTCACTATGTTGGCCAGACTGGTCTCGAACTCCTGACCTCAAGTGATCTGCCCACCTCAACTTTCCCAAAGTGCCAGGATTATAGGCATGAACCACTATGCCAGCCTCTAACTATATTTTTATATTCATTAACCAACCATCTATCCTCCACCCTCCACTACCTTTCAAGCATCTGGTAACCATCATTCCTCTCTCTACTTCCTTGAGATCAATTTTTAAAATTGCCATGTAACAGCGAAAACATGCAATATTTGGCTTTCTGTGCCTGGTACATTTCACTTAATGTTAAGTGTCCGTCAGTAGATGAATGAATTTTAAAAACGTGGTACATATATCCAATGGCATATTATTCAACCACAAAAAAGAATGAAATCCTATCATTTGTAACAACATAGATGGAACTGGAGGACATTCTTTTAAGACAAATCAGGCACAGAGAGACAAATGCCATACATATTTTAGAACAGCTTGTACGTTTTTATGAATAAAACCTAGGGTTTTGATTGGTATTGGACTGAATCTATAGACTAATTTGAGGAGAATTGCCACATTAATAATGTTGAGTCTTCCAATCTGTTAACCTGATACATTCCTTCATTTATTTCAGCCTTCTTTAATTTGTCTTAGCAGTGTTTTTTTAAGCTTTCATTTTATAAGCTTTCCACATATTTTGTTAGACTCATAATTTGTCAAACTCAAGTATTTCATGTTTTTTAATGTGATTATCAATGGTATTTAACATTTTTACTTGTTGTTAGGTATAGAAAGATAATAGATATTTGTATGTTGACTTTCTACTTTGCAGTCTTGCTAAAGTCACTCAACAGTTGTATTTGTTTTGTAGGTTTCTTTAGGAATTTCTATGTATATAATCATGTCTTCTGCAAATAAAGACATTTTAACTTATTTCTTTCCCATCTTTATGCTTTTCATTATTTTTCTCTTGTCTTATTACACTAGCTATGACCTCCACTGTAATGTTGAATAGAAGTGAACATCTTTGGCTGATTCCCAATGTTAGGAGAAAATCATTTGGTTTTTCACTGTTAAGTATGATGTTGGCTATGTAGTTTTTACAGGTGCCCTTTTTAAAATTAATGAAGTTCTTTTCTATTCTGCATTTCTTCAAGTTTTTGTTATGAATGAGTATTGAAATATGTTAAATGTTTTTTTCCCTTTATCTGTTGAAATGAAAACAATTGGTTTTCTCCTTGATTCTGTTCATATGGCTGTTATGGTTTGACTCTGTGTCCCCACCCAAATCTCATTTCAAATTGTAATCCTACAATTTGTCAAATTGTAACACTCCAACACTGTTGGAGGAGTGGCCTTGTAGGAGGTGATCATGGATGCTGACTTCTCCCCTTGCTGTTCTCGTGAGAGTGAGTTCTCATGAGATCTGAATATTTAAAAGTGTGTGGCACTTCCCCCGTCCCTGTCTTTCTCCTGCTCTGCCATGTGAAGATGTGCCTGCTTCCTCTTCACCATCTGCCATGATTGTTTCATGAGGCCTCCCCTCCATGCTTCCTGTGCAGCCTGTGGAACTGCGAGTCAGTTAAACTTCTTTTCTTCATATATTAGTCTTAGGTAGTCCTTTATAGCAGTGTGAGAATGGATTAATACAATGGTTACATTAATTTGTTTGAGATGTAGAATCAACCTTGCATTCCTTTTTATATATTGCTGAATTTGATTTGCTATTTTTAAGGATTTTTTGTGTGTGTGTGTGTTTAGGAGAGATATTGATATGTGGTTTAGGGATTTTTTTGAATTTTTTTCCTAGTTTTAGAATCATTCCAATACTGATTATTATAACATAAGTTGGAAGTGTTTTTTTCTCTACTCTCTGGAAGAATTTATGTGGGGTTGGTATTCTTAATTTAAATCTTTGATATAGAATTCACCAACAAAACTTTTTGGGAGCTGGAGTTTTCTTTTCAGAAAAGTTTTTAATTACAAATTCTAATTCCTTAATACATTTAATATTTTATATTTTCAATGCTATTATAAATGATACTTAACCATTTTTAAATTTCTACTTATATTAAAGAAATATAATAGATATTTGTATATTAACTTTCTATTCTGCTATCTTGCTAAAATTACTTAATAGTTATAGTATTTGTTTTGTAGATTTCAGATTACCTCTTCTTAAGTCAGTAGTGTCTGTATCTTTTAAGGAATTTGTTCATTTTATCTTAGTTGTCAAATGTATTGGCTTAAAATCATTCACAACAGTTTCTTTTTCTTCTTAATGTCTGTAGAATCTTTAGTGATAGTCTCCCCTTTCATTCCTAATATTGGTGATTTCCATTTCTTCTCCTTTATTCAGTCTAGCTAAACCTTCAGCTAGAGGTTTACCAAATTCATTAATTTTCTCTCAACCAGTTTTTGGTTTTATTGATTTTTCTCTACATTTCAGGTATCTTTTTTTTTTTTTTTTTTTAATTTCCTGTCTTTGTTATTTTGTTACTCTGTATTTACTTTGGCTTAATTTGCTCCTTTTTTCTAGCTTCCTATGGTGTGAGGTTAGATAATTGAGTATAGACCTTTTCTTCCCTAATAAAGGAATAGAAAACTATAAATTTCCTCAAAGCACCTTTGTAACAGCATTTTACAAACTTTCATATGTTAGATTTTTATTTTCATTTAGCTGAAAATATTTTCTAATTTCCCTTGTAATTTCTTATTTTGTCCATAGATTATTTCAGAAATACATTCCTTGATTTCTAAATATTTGGGAATTTTCTAGTTATCTTTCACTTACTGAATTATAATTCCATTATGATAATGCACTGTGTATAGTTTCAATTCTTTTAATCTGTAAGACTTATTTCTCAATTGGTGCATTGCCTGTCTTGGCAAATGTTTCATGGACATTATAAAAATTTATATTTTGTTTTTGTGGATTGAAATATTTTATAGATTGCAATTCAGTTGAGAGTGCTGCTTAAGTCTTCTTTATCCTTGCTACACTTTTATCATATTTGTTCTTCAGTTAATTAGAGAATGTTGATGTCTCCAACTGTTATTGTTTCTTTCTTCCTTCAGTTCTGTCAGTTTTTGCTTCATGTATTTTGTAGGTTTGATATTGTGTACATACACATTTAGAATTGTTCTGTCTTCTAATGAATTTACCCCTTGATCATTATGAAATGTCCCTCAGTATCTCTGATAATATATATATTTTTAATGTAGTAGAATTGTCTGATATAATTACATCTCTTCCAGCTTTCTTAAGATTTCAGTTTCCATGGCATATCTTCTATCCTTTTTCTTTTTTTTTTTTTTTTGAGACCTAAGTTTTGCTCTTGTTGCCCAGGCTGGAGTGTGATAATGCAATCGTGGCTCACTACAGCCTCCGCCTCCCAGGTTCAAGCGATTCTCCTGCTTCAGCCTCCCTAGTAGCTGAGATTACAGGCCCCCACTACCGCACCCAACTAATTATCCTTTTACTTTTAACTTATTTTCTTACTTTTAGTATATGACTCTTATAGACAGCATATGTTTGGTTCTTGCTTTTTTATGTCTTCTAATTCAAATATTTATATGATTTATATTTAATGTGTTGCTAATATGGTTAGGTTTCTATCATCTTACCATTTGTTGTCTATTAACCCTTCCTTTGAATTAAGTATGCTTTGGGATTCTATTTAACCTCAGCTGTTAGCTCAGTCGTTTCCTTATTGGCTTTGTTCTACTTATTTTACTGATTGCTTTATAATTTATAATATGCCTCTTTAACATATTATAATCTACCATTACATAATATTATACCACTTCTCATATAATGTAAGACCTTTACAACAGTATTCTTTTATATAATCCACCATATTATATAATCTACCATTACATAATATTATACCACTTCTCATATAATGTAAGACCTTTACTACAGTATTTTTCTCTCACAGTAATTTTTTTCTCTCTGACTTTCATTTTGCATAAATTATATTATTTGTGTTTTCGAAGTCACTACATTCTTTTTCTTCTGTGTATAAAGTACTGCTTATCTATCTAGTGAAATATTCATTTCTATATATATTTTTTATCTCTAGAAATTGTTTTTTGGTTCTTTTTGAAAATCCTCCATTTCTCTCTTCACTATATTCCTTCTTTCATTTACATCTTTGAATATAGAACATAATTACTACAGCCCTTTTAATGTCTTTGCCTGCCAATTCTATCATTTCTGGGTTTCCTTCTGTTGACTGATATTTTTCTGATTATGGGCCACATTTCCCTGATTCTTGCTGTGTCCAGTAATTTTTTAATTAAACGACAATTATTTATGAATTTAAATACTTGAGTCCTTAATCTTGTTGTATATCTTTAAAGAATGTTGGGCTTCTTCCTGAAAAGCATTTTTGTTAAGTACATATTAGTTTGTTCAGTTCTAGGCTTAAACACTCCTTCAGCCATATCTAGAGTAGTCTTTATTCTAGAGCCACTTTCCCGCTACTTCAGTGGTTTGGCCCTTCTGGGGTCCCTGCTGATTGCTTTGTATATGTGGGTTTTTCCCTTCTTGCTAAAGGGAGCTTGTTGAATTCTTGGTCCTATATCAGGTCTGTGAATCTTTGTATTGTAACTGTCTGGTAACATTTTTTCCTTAGATGTTCTTCTCTGGTCTCAAAAAATTTTACCCTTCTTTTTTTTTTTTTTTTTTTTTTCTCCTCAGACACACTTTAAAATTTTACCCTTCTTAATGTACAGTTTTTAGTTAGCTAAACACTCAGGAGAACCCTTATTCAGATTACTTTAGCTATCTCCCTCCTCTCTGGAATTCTGCCGCATAAATTCTAGCCCTCTTGGCCTCCTTGCACTTTCTCTCTCTTTCCAAGTAAACAAGATTGCCAGGCTCTGAGTTCCTCCTCCCTGTACGGAAGTGGTAAATTTCTTCCTGGCTGAGAGCCTGAGTTGATGGTAGGACTCCCCTTGTTTCTGTTTTCTTAGGGATCACAGTACCCCACTGCCTGTGTCTGAAAATAGTCCTTTCCAATATTTTATGCTGTATGTCTAGTTGTTTATGGTGAAAGGATCATCTTGGAACTGTTCACTCCCTCATGGTCAGAAGCAGAAGTTGAATCATTCTAGAATGGGTTTTAATGCTGATACCTTTGCAAAATTCAGAAGCTCCCAAGAAATTGTTAACACTTAACCATTGGCTTACTTTTTCTCAATATTGTTATAAATGAACTGTGTTTGCCATGGGAACTATTCTTTATTTTTCAATGCAGAGAGCCCATTAAACTCTAAATCAGAAACTGATCAGAAGAAAAAGGTATATCATACTTAATAAATTTTATGAATCAGGAAAATGGATTTCTTGAGTATAAAAATTGTCTCTATAATGGGATAGTAATTTGAAATATAAAATTATTAACATTTCATTATAAATATGAAGGAATAGCATTACCAGTATGTAAGGACTAAAATGAACCATTTAATCTAGTCTTTTAAACTATGAATTCTAAAATTTTAGAGACTAGCATGTTGAATGTAGATTGTGTTAGAAATTTGGCAAATATCTGTAAAAGGCCAAATAATGTATATTTTGGACTTTGTAGGCATTTTGTTCCTATAACAGCTACTTAACTCTGCTTTTATGGTAAAAAAAAAAATCAGCCATAGATAATATATAAACAAATGAGCTGGCTGTGTTCTGATAAAACTTTATTTAGGGACCATCAAATTTGAATTTCATCTAGTTTTTATGTCTCAAAATATTCTTCTTTTGATTTTTTTCAACTCCTTAAAAATATAAAAACTATTTTTACCTAGCAAGCCATATATAAGCAGGTGGCAGGCTGGATTTGACCTATGGGTAAGGCTTGACAACCCCTACTTTATGATTGAAAAGCTCCTCAGTCAGCTGTCAGATTCCTAATAGACCGTTGTATTTTCATTTTAAATGATGTTTTTACCTGAAACGATTCCCTACTATTAAGTTAAATAGCAAATAAGAACACACAAAGTGTAAGACTTTGAAAGATTATATAGTGTCAAAGGTTTGAAAGATGTTATAGGGTCAGAATTCCTTCAACCAATTGGGGAATTGAGGCTAGTGTCTAATTTATCTTACTACCAAGCTTGCACATTTTATATTTTTCAGTCATGAAAGGCTAAATTCCTTCCTCCCTATTTTTGTTTTATTATGCTTATCCTATTAATGTTCCCAAATTAGTAAATAGTTCTTTATCCTGAATTTAGTCATTTTTGGATGAAGTTGGCCTGGTATTCATAAACAAAAAGTCCCTTCACCTTATATTTAACTTCATGCTGTTCCTACTTACAAGATTCTGGATTTTTTTCTTCTTAGTTCACAATCTTGAGACTATAGCCTCTTTTTTTGCATTACCTGTGTTTCTATAATGTCTTTCACATAACCTTATTAGCCAGTTGGAACACAAAATACATTTCAAAGCATATTTTCTTTATTCTACCTGATGGGGCTTAGTGTTCTGGTCGATCTCCTGTTGGAATGCTCCAAATTTGTTTTCTAATATCTATCTGAAGCAGGATTGAACTATGCATCCTACTATTCTGTTTGGTGCTATATCCATAGCGTTAATTCAAGCCCTACTTCAGAAGAATGACTATGCAGTTCATATTCTATAATCATAAGTGTATATTGTTTTCTTCCTCCTTAAGATGTATAGTTGATGTTGTTCTTTACCAGTAACCAAAATCCAGTACCATGGAAGTTCTGGAAGAAAGGGCGTAGGTTTAATTTAGATGAGTGCTGCTATTGCATCATAAATGGGTGGTGACATAGTTGCATGTAGCTGCACATTTGGGGAGTACTATTCTTGTTTGCATGTCTTTGCGATGTTTTCCCAGCACATTGTAACATTGTCTAGAAATAAAACAGAAAAGCAACTTCTTTCTTTTCTAATGAGGGAGAGAAGAACTTTTGTTTTCAAATATGAAATAAAAATAAGAATTGGTACTAGCAGAAGCTTTAAATGAATGGAAAGTCAGAACCCAAAGACAATTTCCTTTGTTAGTAAAATAAGCTAACAATTTAAAATAATTGTTATCTTATTGTTGTTGTTACACAGGAATAATTAGTAAATAGGTTTAAAATCAGGCCAATTTTTAAATTTTGGGCATGATAGTGCTCTGATATTCCAGGTTATCTTCTCACAAATTACTATTTTGTTGTTTTAATAATTTAGAAACTTTTTATTTATTTATTTATTTATTTATTTATTTTTTAGAAAAAGAGAGAAAAAGAGAAAGAAAGAAACAGCAAAAGAAAGAAACAGCAAAAGAAAGAAAAAAAAGAATGAAAGAGAGAAAGAAAGAGGAAGAGAAAGAGGGAGAGAGAATGGAATTCTTGTTTTATTGCCCAGGCTAGAATGCAGTCTAAAAATGGGTATTAAAAACCTCTTTTATGCCAATAATTGTGCTTAACAATGGAGACAGGAAGGAATAGGGGATGAAAATAACAAACAAGCAGCCAACCAATATTTTATTTAAACCTGTGAGATGCTATGCAATTGCTGAGCAGTGATTTACTTCCAATTATGTGGTCACTTTTAAAATAGGTGTAATGTGATGCTGAGGAAAATGTTTGTTTTGTGGATTTGGGGAGGAGAGTTCTGTAAATATTTGTTAAGTTTACTTGTTCCAGATCTGAGTTCAAGTCCTGGACATCCTTGTTAATTTTCTATCTCGTTGATCCGTCTAATATTGACAGTGTGATGTTAAAGTCTCCCACTATTATTGTGTGGGAGTCTAAGTCTCTTTGTAAGTCATTAAGAACTTGCCCTATGTATCTGGGTGCTCCTGTAATGGGCGCATATATATTTAGGATCGTTAGGTCTTCTTGTGGCATTGATCCTTTCACCACCATGTAATGTCCGTCTTTGTTTCTTATGTTCTCTGTTGTTTTAAAGTCTGTTTTGCCCATTAGTTGATGTAGATTCTTCATTATGGTGATGCTGTTTACCTTTTGGTATGTTTTTGGAATGGCTGATACTGGTTGTTCCCGTCTATGTGTAGTGCTTCTTTCAGAAGCTCTTGTAAAGCAGGCCTGGTGGTGATGTAATCTCTGAGTACTTGTTTGTTCACAAAAAATTTTATTTTTCCTTCACTTATGAAGCTTAGTTTGGCTGGATATGAAATTCTAGGTTGAAAGTTCTTTTCTTTAAGGATGTTGAATGTTGGCCCCC
>PVKP010032594.1:0-25775 GCA_004027715.1 Plecturocebus donacophilus | reverse complement strand
CTTCTCGTTTTATTTCATTGAGTTGATCTTCAACCTCTGATATCCTTTCTTCTGCTTGGTCAATTCTGCTGTTGAAACTTGTGCATGCTTCACGAAGTTCTCGTGTTGTGTTTTTCAGCTCCATCAATTCCCTTATATTCTTCTCTAAGTTGTCCATTCTCGTTAGCATTTTGTTAAATCTTCTTTCAAGGTTCTTAGTTTCTTTGCATTGGGTTAGAACATGTTCTTTCAGCTCAGAGAAGTTTCTTATTATCCACCTTCTGAAGCCTGATTCTGTGAGTTCATCACACTCATCCTCTGTTAAGCTTTGTTCTCTCGCTGATGAGGAGCTGCGATCCCCTGTAGGAGGAGAGGCATTCTGATTTCGGGTGTTCTCAGCCGTTTTGCACTGGTTTCTTCCTATTTTTGTGGATTTATCCACCTGTCGTCTTTGTAATTGCCGACTTTCAGATTGGGTCTCTGAGTGGACGTCCAGCTTGTTGGTGATGAAGTTTTTTCTGTTTCTTAGTTTTCCTTCAGCAGACGCCCCTTCCCCACAGAGCTGGGCCTTCCCGGGTTCAGCTGTGCTTGCTATGAAACTCTCAGTCCTCAGCGCTTCCAATTGCTGTTCTCCTTGTGGGGATGGGACCAGCGGAGCCCGACTAAAAGGGTACCCCATCCCGTATACTCCGCACCGAGAAGTACTGTGCCGGGGTGCCGGCAAAACAGCCGATCCAGCCAAAAGAGTCGTGCTGGCAACCCGTGTGGCACCTTCGCTGGGAATCTCCCAGTTTGTGGGCATCAAAAATTCGTCTGCATTTGCGGCATCCACTCACTCTCTGCGCTTTCACTGAGAGCTACAATCCTGAGCTGCTGCTACGTGGCCATCTTGGATCTCTCTCCCAACCCTAACATGTTTCTAATAGCTCAAGGTCATATCCCTGAGATGACCCTCTCCTCCTTGAAAGTGTCTGCCTAAGAAGCTCAAGGTTGCCAAAAAAATTTGTTTGTTTCAATCAACATTTGAGGATAGGGTCTCTGTCTCCCAGTCTCTGTGGGAGGATAGAATTCTGCCTTCGATAACTGCCACTTAGCAGACGTGGTTAGCTAGCCTAACTGCATGTACATTGATTATCCTTTGTAATTTTTCACTTTCCTGGCTCTAGTAAGCCCCTGGTTGCCCTCCTCCCTTTAAAATGCCTATTCACCTCTGTACAAGTTGAAGTTCAGTTCAGTTTACACTGAACTCTTTTCCTTATTGAAATAGTTACTACTGATTAAAACTTATCCTTGTCACTTCAGTGTCTGGTATTGTTTACCTTTCACACTGGCCAGGCTAGAGTACACAGAAATGGACAATGAGGTTTCCTTTTTCAGTATCTATTTTGGGAACAAAACTACTTTTCCTTTCTGGAAAGAATTGCTAGAATGATGAACAATATGACAGAATGGGAATTCATTGTATATTAAGACATCTTCAGGGAAAATAACTTATGAGCTCTGAAATGTAAAAAACGATTTCCCTTTCACAATCTATTTCTATATTAATTAAATCACTGGATTTAATAGAGCAGCATATTATCACTTAATTTCATTTAATGCTACAAATTCAATATCCCAAATACTAAATTCTAAAATTTAAAACTTAGGTCAACTTGGCCCCATTCAAGCAGAATACTGAGGAGTCAATTGTGCCAAAGCAGAAACTGAAAGAAACACATTTTACTTAAATGAAAAGTATTCTAGATGATTTGTAAATATAAAGAATTGAAGTGTCAGAATACACCAGGTTAATGCAAGTAAAATGTAGAGTAGTACTGTTAAATAGGAAAAGGCATTTCCACGTCATTATCTCAATGTTTAATTCAACAACACGAAGTCTTATAACCCAAATATCCAAGGATACCACCCAAACATAATCTATTTTAATGGAATCAAACAACATTTATAATTATAATCCCTTTTAACTGAATAAGTGTGCTTTGCCCTTGTATTCAACCTAAAAAGGTAAGAGGAAGAAACATAAGTAAAACTTATTAAATTTAGTAACAAGACCTCGATTTTGGTAGAATGGCAGACCTCAAACGACTAGAGTTAAAAATATACTTACATATCACATTCTAATGACAAATTCTAAAAGAATCTTTTATAATGGAGCAATTTTGAAACCTGGAAAGGCAATAGGAGGGAATAACCAGGTTTGCCCATATTGTTCACAAAAAGCATAATTAAATGATATTTACCCATTTTAAAAAGTAGCCTGATATTTTAAATGTCTAACATGTTTTACAATTATATGTGTAAAATGTTTCAAAAAGTTCAGTTGGACAACCTATTGATGTTATCACTCACTCAATGTCTATGCAGGCATCCAGTGATCACGTGAGAAACCATACAGACAACTGCAGTTAGCAACTGTCAGTAGTCAGTATAATTTTAAGAAAAAAATTAACATGCAAGAACAACCGGGATGATGGACAGTGGCAGCCCTGTCAGAGAAGAAAACATAGTATATAAATGTTGGCTTGGGCAGGAACTGAGCAGTTATAATAATTGTATGTACTTGACATATTTATGTTATAAAAATTTAATATAAATTTTATAACACACAACATCAAAAATATACGATCTATTTTAAATATAACACAACTCAGGAGGGCAGGAAGTCTATAATGAAGAATAAAAATCTAAAGATTATGAACACCAAGTATTTCCCAATGAAAAAGGTTTAATCAAACTATCAACCTTATAGTGTAGTCAAAAAGCTCATCACACACACACACACACACACACACACAGTGGCCACTCAGCTGTTTAAAACCTGTGACAGGCAAAATAACAGTCCCCCAGGAATCTATGTAGATATGATGAAAAATCTTGTGATGGGAGATTATTCTAGATTACCCAGGTGGTCCCAATCTAGTCACATGGGTCCTTAAAAACAAAGAACCCTTCTTGGCCGTGGTCAGAGAGAGATGTGACCATGGAGGAAGAATCAAAGAGATGCAAGGTTGCTAGCTTTGAAGGTGAAGGGAGGGAGTCACAAGCAAAGGAATGTATGTGAACTCTAGAAGCTAGAAAAGAGCAAGGAAAAGAATTCTGCTTCCAGAATAAAATGTAGCCTTACTAACACCTTGATTTTAGCCCTGTGTTAGTTACACTTCTATAAAACTGTAAGATCAATTTGTGCTATTTTAAGCCACTGAGTATGTGGCAATTTGTTACAGCATTCTTACGCATTTTTAGGCAGTCAAGGACTACCAGAGATTTGAGGAAATCCCATAATAGGACAAAAGAGACCCAAATGAACAAAATGATTAATGCAGCTTGGGAGAAATTAAAATAATGCAGGTAGAAAGAAATTTCAAGACAAAAGAAGCTCTTGAAATGGAAAACAAAATTGCAAACAAAATTGCAGGAAGGTAAGTGCAATAAAAGCGCTGGAGGAGAGTTGAAGAAACGTTGAAAATGCAAACAAGTAAGAAAATGAAATAGAAAACAGGAGAGGGAAAAAAAAAAGAGGACTGGCCCAAGAGTTTAAACGTGAAAAACAAGAGAGGCAAAAAAAAAAAAAAAAAAAATAGAAAAAGAAAGGAAAAGATCCAAATATATCAAGGAAAATTGCTAGAACTAAAGGGCATGAGTTTCCATATTGAAAGTATCCATGAAGTGCACAGCACATGGATGAACACAGATGCATCTTAAACCAAGATACGTCATCGCGTAATCTCAAAACACTGGTAACATAAAAAAAAAAAAATCCTAAATGCTTCAGAGGGAATATCAGGTTTCATTCAAAGCATCAGGAAGAGTGGGGTCAGACATCTCAACAACAATACTAGACACTAGTATACAACAAAGCGATGCCTCCAAAACTCGGAGAGACAATTTCCAGACTATAATTTCATATCCAGCCAATCTACCCTTCAAACATGAGGGCGGAAAAAACACAGGCAGACATCCAAGGTCTCGAAATTCACCTCTCATAAATGCTTTCTCTGGAAGCTAGTGGAAAATATCTCCACCTATATTAGGATGTATATCAAAAAGAAGACATGGCACAAGGAGTCCAATACAAGAGAAAAAAGAACAAAGCAACGGCTATACAGCAAACCTGGCCACAAGCAATCTAGATCAGAGCAAGTCAGAAAGCTGCAACGTTACTTCTTCAAGAAGATGAATTATTTTTTTAAAAAATGTCTTTAAAATGTCTTGCTTGAATAGATAAAAAGAAAACTTACACAACTGGGTGTAAGTCTGGCTAGTCATTAGAGATAAGCATATAAAAAACTAACCAAATAAAACAGAAAGCTATTATAGATCCAAGAGAAAACAGAGTTGTACACACACTGAAAAGTCATTACAGTACACGACATGGTTCAGTTGTCAGTAACTTGCCTTGTTAAAATATGCAAACACTTGATATTCCTCTCATTAAAATTATGGCATATTTATAAAATACGACAGATCTATATTGTAATGAAAATAACTTATCTGTGTCAGAGTGAGAGAGAGATGAGGCATCTGCAAGCCAAGGAACACCAAAGATTGCCTACAACCGCCAGAAGCTAGGGGAGCAGCTTGGGATAGTCTCTCCGTCAGAGAGCCTCCAGAAGGCATGAAGCCTGTTGACATCTTGATCTCAGACTTCTAGCCTCCAGAACTGAGACGGAATAAATTTCTGTTGGTTTAAGCTACCTAGTCTGTGGTATTTTGTTACAGCAGCCCTCGCAACAAATACACCAACATTAAAAAACCTGATCGGCCATTGCTGCCATCTCATACCCTCCCCATCATCTTCCTGCCACCGCCTGAACACTCACTTACTCTCCTGTTTACTTGAAAGAGCACTCGCCTAATATTCTGAGAACATAACCTGTAAAAGGGCAAAGGATTACTTGAGAAATGAAGTTTCAAAATATGAGGAACACTTTTGCGCAATGGCAAAACTAGTCAAATTGCCAGTTCTTGCTGCCCTCGTGGTGAGAAAATGTCAAATCCAAAGTGAGGTGGGCCTGAAGGAGCTAGCATACATGAAATGATATTTTGCTGTCTCTCAGAGTAAGGTTAGTTAATATGTTTACCCACTATTCCTTCTTTTAATGTTTTATCAAAATTTTATTTGATAATATGCTTTTGAAAGGTTTTGCTGAAATTATGCAGAGCTTCATAAAATCCAGTGAATTTTTAAAGCAGTGAATGAACTGTGGCTGATTTTACTCTGGTGCAGTAGGAAATAATGTGCTGTAGAGTTTATTCCATTCAGCCCTGGAAACCTGACATGTAATCATTAATCACAGGCTTGCACTGTTTCTTAATGAAATAAAGATGCGTCCCAAAACATTTTGAGAATAAGCATTCTAAACTCTAGAATTATAGAATAAAGAGGCCACCTCAAAGAGTGGAATAGTCCCCTCAGTGCAGATGTCCAAGAAAGGATATTGGGAAGGGATTCTCTGGAAAAAAAAATTATATTTATCAGAATGTTAGGCAGGGTTTTCAAACTATAAATATACTGTGAAATGAATGTAATGGGTTGTAATCAGCCTATTTTTAATGGAATGGAATAGAAAATAGAGGACAAAGCATAATTTAAATGCAAGGGCTAATTTCATGAGACATTTACTTATATATTTATATATGCAAAATTGAAGTTATGTGTGCATTGGCTTGTATGTTTATTGCAGTACTATTCACAACAGCAGAAACACAGAATCAACCTAGGTGCCCATCAGCGGTGGATAAAGAAAATGTGGTACATATACATTAGCAGGCATAGAAATGCATGAAATCACATCCTTTGCAGCAACATGTAGCTAGAGGCCATTATCTTAAGCAAAGTGATGCAGAAACAGAAAACCAAATACCATAATACCACATGTTCTCACTAGTAAGTGGGAGCTAAACATTGGGTACATGGACATACAGGAACAAAAGACAGTGGGGACTACTAGATGGGGGAGGAAAGGAGGGGAAACAGGCAAACAGGAAGCAGTTAAAAATAAAGCTTGAGAGACATAGATTGAACATCTCCTCTTGGGCCCACAGGCACTTCAATTCTCTTTATCCAAATACAAACCTTTATTGGTATTCCTTTATTAGTATGGTGAATTCACTGTAAATCAATCACAAATATGAACCAAGTATTTCTCACTAAATTATTAGAACCCAAATAGCTACCTACACTTCATCATCTACTTTTTAACAAGCGTTGAAAAACTTCCTACTGAGTACTATGCTCACTACCTAGTTGGTTGGGATCAATTGAACCCCAAATCGCAGCATCATGCAATAAACATACTATGTAACAAACCTGCACATATACCCCCTAAATCTAAAAGTTGAAATAAAAATAAACAATATGCTAAAATTAGAAATAAAAATCAAATTAAAAACTATAAACAAATAAAAAAAGTTATGTATGTACTGGGTTGTTTCTTACTGTAGGTCACAGTGAAAAAGTTTCAAAGCCACTGTCTTAGAGGGTAAATGTGATTCATAATAAGTCACCCATTAGAGGCATGCTGCTGGCACAGAGGGCTGCTTCAGTGGGAGGAGCTGTATTGAAATCCAGGCTGCTCAGGCACTTCCCAGCAGAGAGTCTGGAGCCAGGACTGAGAAATAATTCTCACCGTTAGATTATTAGGAAGAAATTCAGGGGACCAGAGAAGTTCAGAATGTTCAAAGTAGAGGGATGATGGTGCTGTATGAAGGAGGTAGACATGAAGACACTTTGGGTTCAGTCAATTCAGGAAGGAAAACATAATTTGTCATGGTGTGGAAAAAAAAAACAAGAAAAACATCCCTTGCCCTACAAAACAATTTTATTTGGCTTTGAAGCCATTTACATTCAAGAGAAATAATGAAATAATGCCTGTGACAACACTCTGAACCCATAATATTTATTTTATGTCCTGGGAATACAGTTTCAAAGAGTATGTCTTTAAAAAGTAATTTGGCAGTAGAGTGCACAAAAGTCAACTTAGAACTTTTCTTTGTGAATCGTAAAAAATGTTCTGGGGTATGTTATCTTCTGTGTTGCAAAAAAACAGAATAAATTTAAATTATGAGCCAAACTTGGGAGCTATCTTCAATATGCCCCAGGCATTAAACACATTCCCCAGTTTTAGATCTAGAGTTACTACCATACTGAAAATAAAAGTTGACCCCAAATGCTGAATATAATCATATTGTCTCAACTTCTCTGACCAAGTGACAGGTTATAGTAGAAAAGGAGAGGGCAAAAAGTTCAAACTGGATTCAGTAATATTTTAAAGTATTTTTCACATCAACAGGCTCTTGAAAAAAGGTAAAATAGTAAACTTCATGTGGTTTCTAGAAGTTACGATTTAGAATGGGAAGATACTTAAGTTAATATAAAATATTAGCAATATGTACAGATTTTATTTATTCTTATCTCTTCATTTCTCCTGATATTTTTTCTTGTAATAGTGAATTCACTGTAAATGAATCACAGATATTAGCTAAAAATTTCTCACTAAATTGTTGCAAGCCCAAATAGCTATCTATACTTCATCAGGAACATTTTTTCTTTTTCCTTTTTAAGTTGAGAAGCAGCAACACGACTCACTCAAGCTGATGCTCTCCTCCCAGAGCACAGCCTACACAATATTTCTTTGGCTTCAGCTCCAGAAAGTGATTTGAGGACACCCACGTGGCTACAGTGCTGTATCAGCACATCGACTTCTCATTCTTCCAGCTATTCTTCATTATTATTGCAGTAGGACAACTAGAACTAAACCTCATCTTCGGACTTTCTTTCTGCATTTTTCTGTCATTAACAGAAAGGATTTATATTGTACCTGAAAGCATATTTTATATGGGATATATTTTTTCTTATAACTCTCTCTTTAAGTTACACTGTACCACTGGCAAACAGGAAGCAGCTAAAAATAAAGCTCAGAGATATGAATTGGACATTTCCTCTTGAGCCCACAGGCACTTCAATTCTCTTTATCCAAATCCAAACCTTTATTAGCATTCCCCAACAGCTCCAAGCCTTATAAGCCCACTGAGAGATCCCACCATCCCATAAAGGAAACTCTGTATCCTTTGGCCCTCAAATACAATCGTCAAGTCTTATAAATGCTAATTGTTTATCACTGGAACCTATCACTTAACTCCTATTCTAGGCTTTCACTTAGATAAATACAAAAGGTCTACTTGACTTCCTGGTTTGACCTCAGCAGTCAGTCTACTCCCACATCAAGATTCTTCTTAACATACAAACTGGTCACATGAGGAACCAGCAGTCCTTTTATGTCTCCTGATGAGAGAATAGCCACCACCTGTGCTTGCATATGAGTGATTAAAACTGAGCTGGATCAAGCCTTGCCATTCAGCTGTCAGTTTGTAGGAAAAACCAAGGACAGAGTTATTCATTGAACTTCACCACGCAATCAACAACAACATCCAAACGGTGGGAAGTTACGCCTTACAAGTTTTAAAAATGAGCAAGACTAAATGATAATGCCTAGGCTTTAAAAAAATCTGCAGTTTCCCTTGCATTCCTTTATTTTCTTCATATTGTACCTGTGGAAGAAGAACCTGGGCACTCTGGCCTGCATAACTTTCCACAGTCTGGATGTTGTTGACACTTGGATGAACTATGCAGACATGATGACTGCAAACATTGGGGCATCAGGGTAGTCTTTGTGGGAAGGCAGGGAACTGTGACTGGGATGGGGCCCATGAAGGGGCTTTGGGGGTAACTGGCAAAAAGTTCTATTTCTTTTCTTTTTTTTGAGATGGAGTCTCGCTCTGCCACCCAGGCTGGAGTGCAGAGGCACATTGCCTCTGCCTCCTGGGTTCAAGTGATTCTCCTGCCTCAGCCTCCCAAGTAGCTGGCACTACAGGCATATGCCACCACGCCTGGCTAATTTTTGTATTTTTAGTAGAGACGGGATTTCAGCATGTTAGCCAGGATGGTCTCCATTTCCTGAGCTTATGATCTGCCCGCCTCAGCCTCCCAAAATGCTGGGATTACAGGCATGAGTCACTGCACCCAGCCAAGTTCTATTTCTTTATCTGTGTTGTACTTACCAGGGTGTTTGCTTTACAATACTTTATTAAGCTACACATTTGTTCATAAAATATTCTACTTTTATTTTTCAATGAAAAGGTTAATATACAAACATAAATCTGATCATGTCACTGCCCTGTTAAAACTTTCAGTGGCTTCACAGTGCTTGTAAGAAAAAGTCCAAGCTCCTTTATATTACAGACAAGGCCTGGCAGCACTGGGCTCTCTACCTGAAGCCTCAGTGCTTGCTAGTTTCCTCCCTACACTAAATTTTCAGTTCCTCAAAAGCACTCTGCTTTCTTTTATCTCCAGGCCTTTGGACATCAACGACTTCTGCTTGAACAGTCAAGCGCAGCTCCTTTTTCCCCTTGATGTGGTTGGTTCCTGTCCTTCAGGCTTCAGCAGGAAAGCGTTCCCTGATGCCCCAATGTTGGGCAAAGTACTCCTGAACTTCCCATTACACATTGTACTTTCCCAGTCATAGCATTTATCCCACTACTAGTATGAATATGCTAATAGTATTGGCATTTATATCTTCCATAGACCAACAACTCTAGGCAAAACAGATATATAACATGGCTTGAAATTTTTGTAACTCCAATGCCTAATAAAACACCTAGAACAGAGTAAGCATACAATAAACTTATATAAAGTGAATATATGCATATGTTTATCTATAAATGAAAATTGCCTTTGGCATCAATTTATAAGAACACAAAATATAAGCTAAGTAATAATTAAAGATAATAATAGTTAACACATTATGCTATGTACTGTTTCATTAATCAATCCTCTAAACAATAGTATGAAGTATGTGTCTCATATATTCCCAAATCAGAGATGAGGAAACTGTGCCACAGAGAAGTCAAGTAACATTCTCATGGTCACACAGCTCGTAAATGGGATTGGAACACAGGCAGACTAGCTGCATAGTCCTTGATCTTCATTCCAACAAAGTATTACCTCCCCTTGCTTAACAGCACCACCATTCATTTCAAGGACTGAAGCAGGAGGCTTTCTAGTGAATAAAAACAAAACTCTGTTGTGGTTACTTTATAAGGAGCACACATGGACATTACATGCACGTAAGAAGATGAACACCAAAATTCAAGGGATCAGGGAGGAAAGAAGGCCAGGTGCAGGAGGAATACTTCAAAGACCAGGTAATCTGAGACTCTCTGCTGAGCTATGCACCAAGATGTCAAATCCTGACATTCTTCCTACTGGCCTCCAAGTAGGTTAAAGGTACAGTGTCTCTGTGATTACAGGCTGACAGACAAATGGCTGACGGCAGGCAGGTGAAAGTGAGACCAGATAAATATGAGCAGCCACAGTACACTTGAGACCAAATCAGTTTCAAAGTTGTATACAGATCCAGGACTTCTGCTCTCAGTAAGCTTAGATTCTCAATACAAATAAGACAGATCATTCATTCATTCATTCAGTATAATTAATTAGTGTCTTTGTGGCAGGTATACCGTATGCGGCTCTTAGAACTCCCAAAAATGCTGGGACTACCCTCAGTAAACTTATGTGTCAGGAGGGGAGACAAATAAACCAAGAATTACAGTGCAGGCAAAACATCCTATAAGAGTTCTGCATGGGTTCCTTGGAACATATGAATTACACTGGAATGCGGGTATAGACGATGGAGTCTGGGAGGTTTCTAGAAAGAAGTTTCTTTGGAGCCGAATCTAGAAGATGTACATTCCTGGTCACATAACCAGGTAGGCAACCCAGCTATTACTGCAAACCAATGAATTAAATAAAAAGTAAGTATAGGAATTGAGAGGGATGAGGGGCTACGGAACATGTAATGGTGGAAGAAGTTAATTAAGGTGGATCATACAGTCTGGATAGGGTTTGAGAGAAGGTAAAAGACAAGGTATAAATGGATCCCTGTAGGCAGAAAGGCCAGCTCAGGGCTAGTCTGCGAACTCATTACTGACCAAATTCAAGGTAGAGTGCCACGTGATCCAAATGGACCACTGGGAAGAACATACATAAATACTTAACAGTTAAAAGCTTTAAAACAATAAAAACCACAAAATTCTAGGAAAAAAATGTAAAAAATCTCTAAGCTCTGGTTCGGTGACAATAGGGATCTTTTTTACTTATCAAGGTACTTTTTCCTGAAGAGCTCACTTACATTCAAAAAGACAGAATAACCAACAGCAAAATGCATTCACAGAGTAGCAACAGTGAAGAACAGAGCAAGAGACGGTGGGGGGAAGAGAAAAATGACTATGGGTAAATAATGAGCATAGTAGGGACAGTGCAGATACCACAGAATAAGTAGAAGTGGAAAATGGTGAATTTGTAAGAATGAGCAGATATGGTCAGGAGGTCCTAAAAGTTACAGTAATAAGTATACACCAAGATACCTGCTATGGGTATCTATGAGCCCTTGCAATGTAACAGGGACAGAGAACATTGAAAGTCATCTGTCCACACAGTTGGCAGTATCAACAAAGTGAGACACAGTAGACAGAAGAAACAGAGTGACACAAAAAGACATATAAAAAAGTGAACCATCTTTTCTCTCCCACAAACCACTTTCTCCTCCCCATATTCTCCATCTCATTTGGGTATCAATATGCAACCAGTCACATAGGACCATCATTTATGCCTCCCTCTCTCTTACAATTTAAATTTTAGTATGCCTAAGAATCCCATGGGAGACATGTTAAAACTGCAGGTTCTATGGCCTACTACTCTAATAGGCTATGATTCAGTGAGTCTGGGCGAAACCCAGGAATCTGTCCTTTTAAGGATACCCAACATGCTGAAAGACTCACACTTTGAGAAACAGTGTCCTATATCCAATCAATCTCTGCGTAGATTTTCAGTCCCACATGTCTCTTAAATTTATACTTTCTTCTCCCCACTCTCACTGTCTTAACTGTGGTCTTCATTTCCCTCCTACAGTAATATTATAAGCTTGTAACCAGTTTCTTTTTTCCTAAGTCATCCCTTCGAAGTCATCCTAAACACAAAGCTTTCTAAACCACAGGCTTATGTGGGATAAGTGATGATCTGATCCCCGACTATGGTATCTCCTCCTGGAAAGGAAAGATGGAAGAAAGAGATTGAAATGTGTTCCCTTAATGGACATGGCAGAAGGAGACGAAGAAGTAAAAAGGCCCTGCTGAAGATACCTAAAGTAAAATGAACTACCTGGCTTTATAAAGGACTACATGAACATACTCATGTCATTATTGCTCTCAAGTTATCATATATCTACATAGCATTAGCATGAACTTAATGTCAACAAGACCCTACATCTTAAGTGGTGTTAGGTGTGAATATTTTATCCAAAAGATAAAGCCAACTTTTAAAAAGTGATTATGAAGTATCAATAAAAGAGAATACAGACATGTATGTAGCACTTGCCCATGAACATTTTCCTTTATGATATGAGGCAAGAAATGCACAAAATTCAAACATCATGCTTGCCAGACTTTTATATTAGAAAAATTTAAGAGCCAGATTGTAAAGACTACATGGAACTTAATGTATTCATGTTGACTTTGTTCATATGGGGTAAGGGGTATTGATTTATACCCCAATTAAAGAGGGATGAGCACTCCTCTGGCTTTGAGCACAGTTCCCTATGACAACTCTGAAAGCACACCCATGTTGCATTTAAAAAGGTAATAAGAGACACTGAAAGAGTGGAGGTAGGAGAGTCACTCATCACAGAGATGTATTGAGGGTCGTACCCGTACTGAATCTTAAGATTCAATAAACATATCCTATAAAGAAAATGAACTTTAGATTTCTGAAGTTAACTAAATCTTAAGATTCAGTATTGGTACGACCCTCAATACAGAATCTCAATATTGAATCCATCAACCGTCAATACTGAATCATACCAATACTGAATCTTAAGAGTCAATAGACATATCCTATAAAGAAAATTAACTTCAGATTTCCTTTCAATCGTGTCTGATTTAGAACTGTCATAATATTTCTTAAAGTTATTGTTAGAAAGAAGCATTATTAGAACACCTTTATCTTCACCTGCATTTGAAACAGATTGGAAGAATTTAAATTAGTTGAGCGCTAACAGTTTAGGTGTGATTGTGCAACCCACAACTGTCCAGTGGCACGTTAACCAGGCTGCTGAGCTAATCTGCACACCTGCCTATGCCTCTTCCTCAGCTCCTCTTCACCTGCTTCCTCCCAACACCAGGGCACCTGACCTTGATTCCTGCCCAAGAATACATTTGTAACCATGCTGGCTACAACCTGCTTAATAAACGGCATTCAAGAAGTGAATTCCCAATCGCTGTGTGTTTCTGTAAATTTTAAAGAATCTGATTGTTGTAAAAACCCTCATAAGTTCTTTTACCCTTCTATAATATTTTTAAGTCTGTGCAGCAGGATAAAAGGGAATCGTTTCCCTCAGGTCGCAGAATGAAAAGAACAGAGAAAAAGAGAGGCAGAAAGAGTGAGGGGGAAGGGTAAGGAAAAGGCAAAAACATGAATGACAAAAAGCCAGGGGAATTAGGGGCTGGGTTTTCTGACAGCCCAGCATTTGTCTCCACGAGTCCACTTTAATGGATTCCAGGTGCATTCTGGGCCAAGCTGCCCAGCCTCTGTCGCTGTAAGGTCATGACAAGAAAACCTGATCTTTTTACTTCCAGGGCTGTGGCTCCAATGTTGAGGCACAGCTACATCCTCCCTTCTTTGGATTCTCAGTCTTAAACTGCAATTTTGAAGAATAAAAAGCCTGAGAAACAGCTGCAGAGAACTGCATTTGAAGCCCAGCAGGCAAAGCTGAGCAAGACAGGCACACTCCTGATTTTCATATGTACAGCAATGAAACTGACTGGTTCATTTCAATATGCTGGATATTTTTTTTCCCTCTCTTTATATTTTATAATTATATTTTATTTTTGCAAATACACTCTCAGATGACCATCCAGAAGTTTGCAATCACAGGCAAGAATTTAATACTCTGCTGCAAAAAAAGAAAAAAAATTCGATTGCTTCTCTGTCCAAAATTCAACTTTCTTTGTTTCTCTCACCAGTTCTCCTGATTTCCTGTAGCTAACTGGCTCCAATGCAAGAGTGAAGTAATTTCTTTCCACTGTGATTTATTTTCTGTCTGATGATAAGCAAGCAAAAATACTATAAAGAAAAAGAGAAGTAGTGATTCACAACAAATATTTTTCAAAAACACAACTCCAGAGTGACAGCATAGGTAAAATGGAGTACTGTGTGCCAAGAAACTTAGCAAAAATAAAGTTATATATTCATACCTATTTCTGTGTAATAATAACAAACTTTTTAGTAAAACTATATGCCAGGCACATAATGCTAAGGGCTTTATATGCATTACGCATTCAGTCCTTGGAATGACCTGGTGTGGGAAAAATAATCCATATTTTACAGGTGAAGAGCCAAGTTTACAGAGCGTAAGGAACCTGTCAAAGGACAAGTGGCTAACACAATGGCAGAGCCAAGATGCAAGGACAGATCCAAAGATCACTGAGGCAGGCCTGTTCCTCGGTTTACAAACTAACACGAGATCCCCAAAAAGCCTCCTGCTTGGAAATGGATGCTGGATAATTCTATGTTATCGACCAGAACTTGAACAATAAATGGCTGTCAGTTACAATCCTATTCTAAATCTGTTTTAAACACATTCATCTTCCCATATTATTCAGAGAAATACAGTAAACTTAACTGCACCTTTCGTAAGTAATTGAGAATCTGTAGCATTTTCCAATAATTATTTGAGTACATTTTGTTTGTTTTTAGCTCTGGAAAATCACTAAGAATTTGCTGAGAAGTGTAATGTTAAGCTCATAGCAACCCATCTACCAAGAGCTTGGCTAAGATACAAATGTATAGGGAGGCTGCCTGGTGGATATGCAGTCATTTCATTTTTCTACATATACAAAACTCTACCAAAGGCTTAAGCTAGACTAGGAAAGAGTGGCCTGGGCTAACCCATGTGTCTATCCTTTCCACCATCCCCACTCCCTCCCGGATCAAGGTTTTAGTAAATTTTCCTTTGAGTTCCTACGTCAAGGGATATGCATATGAGCAAAATAGGCATGGCCCCGCTCTCAGGTCAGTCTGGTGTAAAGAAATAACACTGTGCAATGCATCATATGTGCACTGCAAGAATGAGAAGGCTGTGAGGGCTTTTCATAAAAACCCCATGGGAAACTTCCTTCTGATCCTTGGAGCAAGATTAGTCAGTTCTTCTACAGAGTAACTGATCCCATGGTCACTGTAAACTTCAAAACTGACTAAGCCTACTTTCTTTGCTGCTAAAACAAACAAAATCTCTCAGTAGCCATTTGTGGCCCACTTTAGATGTCTTTTAGTAACTGTCGCATTCCTTGTCTAGTCAATGTCTCCAATCTTTTCCCCCTTTTATTCTTTCTCAGCTACTTCTAATTTGAAGCATAATATTGTACGCTTCCTTAATCTTCTAGGGGAAAAGTTATTGTAGAAATAAATTATAAAACATTTTAGAAAAGTAGAATAATATGTGCTGAGAGCCCTCAAAATTCTAAAAACTGATTAAAAGAAAAATCCCTTTTAAATCCCTACTAAGCACTGTTTTTTTTTGTTGTTGTTGTTTTGTTTTTGTTTTTCTTGCCTTATCATTTAGGCTCTCAAGAAAAGAAAAACTGATGGATGATTTTCAGTTATTTGGAATTCTGTTTTTGTTTTTTTTTTTAAGCTATATAAGAATTGAATGCAGAAAGCAACCATTAATAATGAGGATAGTCCCATATGCCAGTTGGCATATACAGAACTTGTATGTTTAATATCTAGGTAATAATATACCAAAAAAAGTGAACTCACTTTAAGTATGATAAAATATTTTCCATTGTTACCAGCCCTAGATTTACAATCTTAGTTCATTAAAACTTTGTAAAAGTCGTGCATGTTAAGTTCTAATAAAGCTTTTATGTAACACAGAGCCAACTGCAACTTAAATCCTAGCTTTCATTTGGAAGGCAAGTTTTATGGAGGGAAAAAAACTTAATTAAAAAGGAAAAAACAAAGACATTATTGGTGATATCTTTGCCATTATAATCTTTTTAATTAATAATATTTTGCCATTATATATTGGATTAAAATAATCTTTTTATATTTTATTTTTAAAACTAAGTTCAGCACAAGCTTAAATTACTCTGTTACTTTTACTGTAATGAAGAATGTGTGAGCCTTAGCAAAAGGGAGAGACACTGGAGAGAGCTTCTGAGGATGCAAGCACCTCTGAAAAAGTAGATATAGCACATAGATAAGCCTCATTTTTCTGCAGTGCCCAATTGTCTGGATACTCAGAGACACACACAATTAAAATGCATGCTGTTATTTTTCAATCACCATTATCATTATCAATCTATGACAATCCCTTTCTACTTTGCAGGATATTAGACGGACACAGTACAATTGGATATTTTCCATTTAACCTTTCTTCTTCAGGATTCTTAAGTGAATCTATAGATGTGAACTTTAACCTCTGTATTTACTAGATATTCAAATGAAATGAATCCCATTAATAAATTTGTATGCATGGATATCTCATATGTACTTCTTTTTAATATCAAACAAATGACACATCATTGTTACTTTCCCCTAAACTTTCTTCATTAGTGTTAACATTAGATTCTTGTATACATTTTTAAAAGGGCCCAGGGGGGCATCAATGAAAGTTTTAATGGAACAAAGCCAAGGGAAAATTTTGACTTAAACAGATGTTTTAGTTTTGAGAACAATTGAGATTAGTAAAATCCCCAAACAGACACTATTTCCTTGGAGCCTACATATACCAAATTATAAACCAAATAGGGTCTAAGTACTAGGTACGTAAAACAACAGCATCAGTAATTACCATTATTATCATTATTCTCATTTACTAAGGGTTTACTATGTGACAAGAACTGTGCTAAATACTTTACATTGGTTATCACGCTTAATCTTCCTAGCAACCCTATAATGTAGATAGGGTTGTTACTGCCACATTATACAACAGGACACTAATGCTCACACAAATTAAGAAAATTAATCTGAAGTAACACAGCTGAAGAGTGAGGGAGCTGGGATTCAAAGGCCATGTGACTCCAGAGTTGGTGCTTTCTACCACACTAGAATGCAGCATGACACAAATGTTTACGTCATGAATGAAAACTAAGGAAACTCCTTACGAGATGATCCACACACTCAATTCTGAGCAGAGAAAATATCCCTAGCTTAGGCTTTAAGAACCCAATATTTGCACTCTTTACCCTAGGTACAAATTCTAAAATTACTGGACTATTTCTTCATCTTCGAATCCCCATCACCCAGCATAGTGCATGGTACACATTAGATGCTCAATAAATGTTTTTGATCAAATGAATCAGTGTATGAAAATAATTTAGTTACTGGTTTTCGAAAGAGTAGAAATGCTCTTCAAGGAAAATGGCAAATGCAACCAGCCTGATTAAGCTATTGTAAAAAGTTTTTTTTTTTACTTTCATAATATTAAGTATTGATCTCTTTTGTAAATAACAGCTAGTTTTTTGTTTTTTTCTGAAATCAAATATAGGTAAACTATAACCTATGACAATGACAACACTCATTGTATACTTCTTGGTATGTAGTGAGGATGATTAATTGAGTAATTGAAAAAGAGGTAGTTGAACTGTAAAATCACTGGACATTGTTTTAAATTATTACAAAATGATTGGGTTCAACCACAAATCTAAATGAAAGCATAAAAGTCTAAGGGTTGGATGTGATAGTTTTTAAGAATTTAAAATTTCTGCAAAATCATTAGAAAACATAACTTAATAATAGTACCTGCCAAGACAAAATGTTCAAGTAGATCAACTTCCTATGCCAAGGTCACTTCTGGAACCAGAAACAGATGTAAAGGTACATTCTTAAGATTTTACCTTGAAGGTCAAGAGAAAGAAGTCAACTGTTCAGCTCTATTAAGTCAAAAAATGGCTTTTAGTTTACTAGATAATGGCCTAGAGTTATAACTATTTCTATCAATACTGCCATGAATAAAGAACTAGACCCCTAGTAAATTTCTATACACCTCCAACGATCAGTAAATCTGGACTTGTGGAAATTATGTAAAAATTATAATTTTTCCTTGAAGTTATTTATTTCTCTTATCATAGAAGGAGTCTCATCCTAAAGGCAGCAGTCATTTACTGGTAGTTAAATACACGAATGTTTTACATTATAATGAGAAAGTTGTACTAGTCTTGTACAATTCTCACAACGTTATTGTATTGTGCTAAACAATAGCCATCAAAAATGGTATTTCACAGTCAATTACTCTCTAGTGAGATTAAATACATGGTCCTCTACAGGCACTATCTCTGAAACATTTACATCAATATCTTAATTTGCCAAAATCCACTTATTTAAAACAAAAAGGACTTTGAAGAGAAAAAACCTTCTAGATGACAAAGGTTTCTAAATAATGTAAATATGGTTGCCATTTTAAACTAACTGAACAAATCAATTAGTGAGTTACTGTAGCATTTGATAATGTAATCTGGTAGTTCAAATATCAGAAAAGTTTTCAAACATCTTCTATTTTCTTTCTTGGTGTCAAGAATAGAATAAGATCAGTTAATGTTAGTCAAAGTCAGAAACAATTACATACATGGCTAAGTTTTGAAACAAATCAAATAAAAATTCTTTTCAACCTACAATATTGTAACCTTCAAAATGAGTACCTATACTTAGCAACAGGCCTAAAATATCAGCTCTGATATGGATTTAATGCCAACTCTTTCATAATACTTTTCATTAAAAGACTCCAGAAATTTATTGGAAACTTTGCAAACCACCATCCTTCACTGCTGTGATATGTAAGATATAATTCATTAAGCATTAGGTGTATTCACTGATTTTTTAAAGCATTTAAAATAAGCTATCTCTAGCCCTATGAAAAGAGGCAGCTTACATATTGTTTAAAAAAATATTTCATACAATCTGTAAATTCTTTTGGTACAACTGAACTATAAATTTATATTTAAAAATAGTATAAGTAAAAACATCTGTAGAATCCTTTGTTTAATCAACTCATCCCATATCTTTTTGGAAGCATATGAAGCATTAATTATACATTAATAAAATAAATTTAAGCTAATCAAAAAGACAGTAATTTGTTCTCAGATCATAAACTTCCAAAACTAAGTTATTACATAATTAGAATTCCTCACACAATTACACGATAATGTTGGTTTTTCTACAGGTCTCAGAAATCTGCTGGTTACTGAAGAGGATGTGCTTATAAATTGCCAGTCAATCGTATCACATTCACTGTTAGTTCCTTATCATCATAAAATGCAAATAAGTCTTAATTACTTGAAATGTCTTGCTGCAAAAAGTTTTAACCATTTGGGGTCAATCAAACCTAACACCAAATGATGGTATATATGCATGCTGAATATGGAGGAAAGACTTCTCAACAATCAAGATGATACTCTTTACTCAATTCAGCAAATTATTTTTTCCTTAGATTAGGCTGCATCTAAATACTTTCCTTCTAAGTTTATACATGGAAGTTACTACTTCTTTTGAAACTAAGGCCATTCGTAAGACACTGGCAACACAAATAACACTCCCCCACCACACACACACACACACACACACACACACACACACACACACACACACACACACAAAGAGGTATGTCGAGATCTGGCCTCTGAGATTTCATATGGATTCATTTCTTTATAATGCAGAATTACTACAGTAAGAAGAAAAAGACAAAAATCTACCAACTAGGCTGCGCTGCCATCCTCTCCATGTAGTCTTTGGCCATGTCTCGGGCTTCAATGTTCTCAGGATACAGCACACAGAACATTGCTAAGGCACCCAAGTTGTTTCCATAAATTTCATTCCAGCGGGCACTGTAGTCCTTGGGATCCCAGGGAGGAAGGTATTCCAAGGGGCTGGACAGCATCGTGTGCACAGCCTCTGTGAGGCGGGCTGCAATATGCTCGTGCGAGCTGGCAGCCCTGAGCTGCAGCTCCGCCACCTCTGCCCTGGAGAAGTACAGCATGGGGTGGCTGTCGTAGTTGGCATTGGTGAAGGGAATCATGACTTCTGGGTTCTCGTCGGTGATGTACGCTGACACAAAGCAAAGCAAATATATGAAAAACACACTGGGAGCCCCCCGTGTGTGAGTCCTCATCGTGGCATCAGATCTCCAAATCTCCAAGGCAGCCAAACCATCTTCGAAAGATCCTACATGAAACAAAAAGGAAAAAAATGTCTGTCAGCCAAGAGAAGATAGCAAAGGTGTGGAAACATATGGGAGGTAGAAACCATATTTTAAAAAAAGGCTTATGAATTTAGATTTTTTAAAATATAACAAAAAATTGAATTGGGAAGAAAATTACTAAAATAATAAGTTCTGATTTTATAGAGTTAAACATACTAAATCAGAATTGTGTTCATTATGGAAAACAGAATTTTAGACTTAAGGAAAATGTATAATATTTGTTCAAGTAAGGAAAAAATCATCCTTGGTATTCTTCTCATATAATATCATGCAAAAAAATTAGATCCTATGATATTTTTTAGACATTAATACATAAACCACGATAACCAAAAGCTGGTAATGAACAATCATCTGGGAATCTGAGTAGATGTTACAAAAAACCCAGAAAATCCTGTATTTCTTACTACAGCCTCTTTCATTCTAACTTATTTCCTTTTCCTAACATTTCTGCAACAGGTATTAGGATCAATGTACCTGTAAAACTGTAAGCAGACAAAATAATATGAATAAGGTTAAATATTCTCTGTATGTGAGCAGAAGGTGGAGACAGAGAAGACAAAGGCTGTGTAAACATCTGCCGAGCCTGTGTGTTTCCTGGGTTGACATCGGCAAGCATGCAGTGAAGACCAGACACAGAGCTACCGGGACTAGAAACTGACATGTCTTCATTTGAAGAGTAAAATCCCAGAATTAAAAGGCTGAAATAACACGTGTGCATTTTCCCGTTTTTATTTGAAACTACTGTCTACTTTTTCATTTGGCATATGGGATTTTGGTGTCATTCAATGAGTGAGAAATTTAAACGAACTTCACATATTTTCTTAACTACTTGACTTTCTTCAAAGCCCCTTTTTCAGCGGCAGATTTGTGCACTGGTTAAAAGAACGTCTTTCAAATGTAGAAACACTAAAAAAAAAAAAAAAAAATCCCCAAAACCGCAGCCTAGTCAATGTCCCACATCTGGGATAAAGCAGGCAGAAAATCCCCCAGAGGAAAGTCAAGGAATTCTTAAAATTCTTAAGAGGGGAAAGGTTATAGAAAGCAGACCAGAAAAAGACAGTTTTATGTAAATAATGAACAGTGGTTTTCAATTATTAAAGGGAGAAACTGATGGCGAAAAATCAACCTCCCAAGCTGAACACAAACTGTTTTTCCAAGGAAAAACTGCCTCATCATATTCAGAAGAAGGAAAACTAATAATTTAACAGATATTGAAGATCAATCCACATTTTCAACTGCCTGTATGTGTTTCCAAGAAAAACGCAATGTGGCATCAATTGAGGATGCTACCTTATTCTGGAATTGTTCATATTTCTACATATATATGAAACTTGATGGCAGTGGTTTTGTAAAGCATTTTACATTTATTTCAAGAGCAGAACTTCTGATGAATAAATAAATTATTATAGTCATACTAAATAAATCATATGAAATAGAAATAACTCTTGGACTCTGCCAGTATTATGTCTAGCACCCAAAGTTTCAGGCGGCTGGCAGGCTGGATCCTTCAAGGTCAGAGACTTGGCCAAAAGAAATAGTCTTCTGTGGTTATGTGTGAGGAGGGGTGTGGTCTCTGGCAACACAGAAAAATGGCTGGGTCTGAAGTAATGCTCAGTCCCCCCAGGGGCTTTTTCCTTGCTTCTTTTAGAGAACAATATACTGGCAGTCACGGTGGCTCACGCCTGTAATCCCAGGACTTTGGGAAGCAGAGGTGGGAGGATCACTTGCGGTCAGGAGTTGGAGGACCAGCCTGGCCAACAGGGCGAAACCCTGTCTCTACTAAAAATTTAAAAATTAGCAGGGTGTGGTGGTGGGCACCTGTAATCCCAGCCACTCAGGAGGTTGAGGCAGGAATTGCTTGAACCCAGGAGGTAGAGGTTGCAGTGAGTGGAGATCATCACTGCACTTCAGCTTGGGTGACAGAGCAAAAAAAAGAGAGAGAGAGAGAGAGAGAGAGAAAGAGAGAGAGAGAGAACAATATTCTGCTAACAATTAAAAAAAATCCTGTATATATTAAAAGTCTATGTCTTAATGCTCTCATCAACGCAATTGGCATTGTGGGGGTTTTAGACACTTTCTCCTTTAATTGAACTCCCAGACTCACCCAACATACATGCAATTAAAGATCTCTCAACTACCAGCTTTGGAATGTGTGGGAGCTCAGGTGGGTAGGGGAGTGGCTCCGGCTATGAGGATATGGATAAGAAGGTATTATTAATACATGGAAACTAGAATTTTTCCATCTCACATCCTGTACAAACTTCCCCAAAGGTGAGTAAGATTAATGTGTCATGTTCTTTCTCCCCCATTGTGCAACCACACTCCCATCCAGGCACAGAATCACTGGATATTCAGGGCTACTCCAAAGATTCCCTCACACTGTGGGGTCTACATGCCTAATTCAGCAAAACTCACAACATGACCCTCGCCACTTCTGCCACATTGCTTCCAGTTACATACGGCATGCCTGAATATATTTAAACCAGAAGAGCTGATCCTGAAGCACGGAACCTCATTAAGATGTTGTTTTGGGAAGGATGCCATCTCAACATGCCAAGTGTTATTGAAGGTTCTCTAACTATTACTTGGAATTTGTGCAAGGGAGTCAGAGCAGCAAGACTGTGAGTTACTGTACATTAAAAATATTAATTTCTGTCAGAATACCATGTTAGCCAATGCAGAACCCACAGAGACTCTACAGAGCAATCATCTATGAACACTGAGGAAAAAGAACCGTGGCATTCTCAGTACCACAAATGGTATATTACCTTCCTCATACCCTACTCAGTGTGCCCAGCCCTCACTGCTCTCCCAACTCTTAAGGCTTTTGTTGATTCACCCACAGAGTTGGTCTCTCCTGTATCTGGCACATACCTGTATCACTGGACTGTCTGGGTTGTTTACATGCCATGCCTCACAGAAGGTGGGAACCTTCTTCCTCTATGTATCACCGAGCTTAGCACTGAATCTGGCATTTAAAAGGCACCATGCTGGCTGTGCTGAACTAAAGGAGTTGGTAGAGCAGCCCTCACCACTAAAATGAACATGGAGAAACTTTGTTCCCCCTTATTTAAAGCCAAGGCAACTTTGGAACTTTCTAGAAAAACTCCCGCTAGGAAACTAATGGGAGAAAACACGTATGAAGCCTAGAAACTTATGTAGCCTAAAATCTATCCAGTAGTTTAAAAAGAAAAGAAATTAAACCTAACTATAGTCTAACCCAAATTTGTTTTAGGCTTGTAATCTAAAAGGGGAAGTAATACCCATACATCATTTAAAATTTGTCTAGAAAATTTCACTGAAAAATCTCTACTTCCAAACACTGGATTTTCCCTTTGACCTTCTACTCTGGACATTGTGTGTGTTCACTCCACAAAGAGAAGAGCAAAAATTAAATGAAAGGAGTGTTTCAAGATAATTTTAGGTGGATCAAAAATGGACAGGTTTTATGTTAATTTTATGTACTTACTTTAATGTGCATTAGGAAAAACTATACCACATCAAATCTGAGATTTCAACAGATATGCAAAATTCCTGTTTAAAACATATTTAAATTTAAAAGTAAAAAAAAGTAAATGGATATGGGAAAAATTGTTAAAGATGGTGCCTGAATAACTACAGTTTGAGAGATGCTGAAAATGCTCACTGAAACATAGGCCATTAAAGGTTAATGAGTTTACAGGAATGGTCAGCCCCAACCCTCACACTTTCAACACTATGAAACAAACACACACACAGACACTATCTCGAAATGTGCCTTCTGTCCTGGAGAAATAAGTTTGAATTTCGAGATGTCTGCGGATGATCTTTCAAGCTATTTACTCTCTCCTTCATTATGTTTCAGAAACAGCAGAGCACTTCCAGCCCCTTTAAATCTTTAAGTTTCACTTGGCCCAGTTCAAGAGCATAACATTTTCAACATGGCAAAATTACCAACTACTCTCAGCACCTGATGCTACTAATAATCAGTTCATCCAAAATTCAATTATCAAGCTGTTTCTGAATGATTCTGTTAAGCATCATTTCCCCTGATATTCTCTTTTTCCTCTTCTCCACACTCTACAACTTTCATGATCCAGTTTTTCTTCCCATTCATTTGTCTTACGTCATACAACTTGGATAGTAAGACATTCCTAAATCTATGAGTTAGGAGGTCAGGAGTTTGAGACCAGCCTGGTCAATATAGTGAGACTCCATCTCCACAAAAATAAAATAAAATAATAAAAAATTAGCCAGATGTGGTGGCATGTGCCTGTAGTTCCAGATATTTGGGAGGCTGAGGCAGGAGGATTGCTTGAGCCCAGCAGTTTGAGGCTGCAGCAGTGAGCTATAATTGTGCCACTGCACCCCAGCCTAGGTGACAGTGATACCGTCTTTAAAAAAAAAATCACTCTGTTACTGCTGTAATTCAGAGAGCAATTTGATAATTTTTTCTGCCTATAAATCTGCAGCAGTCCAAATCAGGCATTATGTGCAGTAATTACGTGGGGCCAAATGAATTACGAATTATAATTACCTTGAGCAGATCTTCATAAAGCAACAATAGGCCCCAAATTATTTTGCCTTAATTCTGGTTCCAGTAATCCACTGCAGCTATTATGATTCATCAGTTACACAGAAAAACTTTGTTTCTGTGATCCTAAATGCTTTTCACATATTTGACCTTTTACTCTTCAATAACCTAATATAGCAAAATACTATTATTTGTTCCACAATAAATTTCAGAGAAAGAACTAGAACTTGCACCTCCTAAATCCTAAGCCAAGATTCTTTCCTTTAACCGAACTAATTTGTGAAAATGTTCAATAACATTAAAAGTTCCTTTTTTTGCCATCCTTGCACAAAGAAAGCACAGAAGAGTATGCTGAGAAGAAAAAACTGAACATTAAACTAGTACATCATGTTTCAAAAAAGATGTGGGTTTCAAATGATCTGGGACTGTTTATAGAATAAAATAAATGGTAGTACAAAAGTTCTTTGAATTCCACATGTTTCAGAAAACAAAGAAAGTACAAGGATGGAAGAAAGAAATCACTCTGTAGAAAGTAAAACATGCCCCAAATTAAGATGGATTAAAAATATATAATGTATGCCAAACCTGAGGAACACAACATAACGGTTAACAGTATGGGGCATGGAGTTGGGCAAACAAGAGCATCAGTTCTGCTGCCTCCTGGCTTTGATCAGCTGATGTCCACTCTCAAAACATCCCTTCTCTTATCCATAAAATGAAATATACATTCAACATATGCAGATCAATAAACGTAATCCATCACATAAACAGAAAAAATGACAAAAACCATGATTATCTTAATAGATGCAGAAAAGGCCTTTGAAAAAATTCAACATCCCTTCATGCTAAAAACTCTCCATATAGAAGGTATTGATGGAATGTATCTCAAAACAGTAACAGCTATTTATGACAAACCCACAGCCAATATCATACTGAATGGGCCCAAACTGTCAGCATTCCCTTTGAAAACC